>JADRCC010568626.1:0-13069 GCA_019843855.1 Hylomyscus alleni
AAAAAAAAATAAGTTTTCTCAAAATAGATTTTTTAAGTAGAAAAGAGACAAAATATCAGGAAGTCAGAAAATTCATCAAAACTGAAAACACTGACTCTGGAAAGATAGAGGAAGCACAAGAAAACGACAAGAACATATTCAACTTGTATAAAACACTGGAGAGATGACTGGAAAATCGCTTCTACAACTAATCAGGAAAAATCAATAAAGAAACCAACAAAAGCTTTGGGCAAAGTCTTTAAAAGGAAAATTTATCAATAGACATGTGAAAAAGTGCTGTGTCAGAGACATGAAAGATCTGTATTGGGAAACTGCACAAGACACTTTAGCCACCAGAAGAAATGGTACTGTAAAGGTCAAGTACCAAGTGTCAGGAAAGATACAGAGTAAAGTAGGAATAGAAGATGAAAAGTATTGTATCCTCTGCTTATGAAGATAAACATACAATTCTACTCCTCAAGTATTCACCTAAAAGAAAATGTTTATGCCTACTCAAACAATTCTAAATGAATACCCCCAACCAGCTTTACTCATAAACAATCCAAAGATCTATCAAAAAGCCAGAAGAAAATTTGAGGTACAACCACACAAGTGAATGCCATTCAATAATGAAAAAAAAAAATGAACTTCTAACAAGGGTTCATCTCAAAAGCACAGAGTGAAGAAAAACAGATCCAAAGCAATTATATACTGTATGATTCTATTTACAGGAACTTCTGATGGGAACAGCTGCAGAGGTCCAAAGGTACACACAGGGAGATCAATCAGGCTTTGTTAAAATAATCCAGATGGAAAAATGCTAAATCAGGGTGGCTGCAAAGATATGAGAAATGGTCCAGTTCTGAATCCGTCTCAGAGAGAAAGTCAGCGTAGTTTCCTAAAGAACTAAATGCACTATGCAAAGAAACGAAGCCGGCTGGACATGGGCAGGAGGAGAGAGAGAGAGAGAGATGAAATTCCGATTGATTGAGATGGTGAAGCTGATGGGTGGAACAGCCTGAGGGAGAGGATGAAGCTGGAATGTGTTCAGTCTGAAATGCCCATCAGATGTCTAAATTAAGGCTGTAAACCGGCAAGTGGGTGTGCAGAGAGATCGCTGCACTGCAGATGGAGGATTGGAAGCTATTTTACCTCATTGCTACAAAGACAGAGCTGAAATGAGTTTAAATAAGCAATCACATAGAGAGAGATTTTTTTTTTTTTTTGGTATGGAAACAGAGAACCTGCTTTTTCAAAGAAAAGCAGTTTGGGGCCATTGGTGACTAGTGGGGTCAGGGAAACTTAGTAGTAAATGCCTTTGCTACAATCATCAAAGCCTTCCATAATTAGTAAGTTCTGCAGATCTGATCCTGTCCAGTACTGGATGGCTTGTCACCACGCCATTGGATGGCAATGTCTACTTAACCCACCCACCCAGAAGTCGGAAGAGCAGCAACCATTCTGACAGCTGCTCTCCAGTAGTCTCTACCATCTTGCCACTTCCACAACCTCTGCAATCTGCCCCTGGACAGGACAGTCCTTAGCTCCTCCTAGTTAGCAGGTTCTATTGCTTCTCAAATTGTGTTTGGTGACTTGGTTCTTAAAAGGCACACCTGAAGCCAAAGGGAACAAACTTGCCTGACTATGGGGCAGGAGAAGCTATCAGAAATAGCTGCAGTCTGTGTGGTATGACTTGATGAAGGGGGGGGGGGGTGGAGACTCTCTCTTCAGATTCCTGAAATTCCACCATTATTATGAAAGAAGCAAGAAAAATGCCTAATTTAATTTTGGATGGGCAGTAATCAGGAGAAATGTGAAACTGTAGATGAGAAAGGAAGGAGAGAAGTTGAAAGATCAGCACACACACACACACACACACACACACACACACACACACGGGGTTGGGGGGTGGAGGCGAGACACACACCTCAAGGTGGTACATATTTTGTTAACATGAGTTCCATTTGGCTCACTCCTAACACCTAACAACTAGTAGGCCCAGAAATGAACACCTTCATTCTCACCTTTCACCCTTTAAGGAAGCAGACAAAACACACACCCTCCAAAAATAAAAAATCTGAGATGAAAAACAAAGAACCAATTCTGTTAATGGCTTTAATTTATTCTCCCAGGAATCACTTGTTGAGATCAAAAGGCATTTAAGCCATTCCTGTAAAACCTAAAAGCTAGATGAGAGTGATATTTAGATATTAGTTGTATCTCAACTTCCTGTGAATCGGAATACCAAGGGTCCTACTGCAGAGGACAGCTGGGCCCCTAGACCCCAACGCCAAGAGGCGCGCCTTCCCGCATGGTTGGAAGCCTGGGCAGGGCGCTTGCGCCTCCCTCTCTCTCCTCCGCCCCCCTTCGCCCTACTTCTCCTCCCTTTCTCCTCCTCCTGTGGCTGCTGCTGCTGCCAGACCTCGCCAGTTCAGACCCACCAGGCTGCCCTCCCCAGCGCACTCCTTCGCTGCCGGGGCAGGAGAGCTGCGCGGCACCCCTGCAGGTAGGAGCCGGAAGCCGAGGTCGGCAGATCTGCACTGCACGGTCTAGGGCTGTACCGGGAAGTGTGGTAGGGAAACCCAAGAACTGTCCGGACTGTGAAACTGGACAGAGAAGATGGAGGTGAAGGTGCGGGTCTGGGATCGCAATCTGTCAGCCTGTGCCAGTACTTGGGTGGCATTTGTTGAGGCACACTATGCGCGCTGACTACCAACCCTGAGAGTTCTGCTGGTGACTATGGTCTCTAGGTTCAGTGACTGAAGTACGAGATTTGAAAGGCACCTGGGTTGCCCAGCAGCTGGTTGGAAGCTAAAGCGCTCAGCAACTCCCGCTGACAGGCGCCTTAAGATAGCCGAGCTCACTTCCCTGCAGGCACCCGGCTAAGGACCCCAAAAGTGGTACCCTGTGCTGCAAAGCTGTCTGAAGTCCTACCTTAGGCAGCCTAGACCCTGTGCATAGCACATTTTGAAACCTGAGAAGGAAGGAACAAGAGATCAGTGACTTTGAGCTGCTGGTCCCCGAAGCCCTGAGCTTGAAAACAAAGTTGTGCTCCAAGAGTGCATATGGAAATGGAGCTTTAAGAAGGGGGACTAGAGAAGTCACCCTATTAGAGCCCCCTCCCCGCTTCGTTCTGTGGGGTATTCTATCAGGAACTGAGAGATCGATAGCTCTTCAGCTCTTCAAGTTTTGTTTGGGTATTTTGGACTTTTTTTTTTTTTTTAAGGACTATAAAGTCTGCGGCCACGTGACTGATATTGGTTTGCAGGTATCTTTCCCCCGAGCTGGGTGGAACTTCAGGTAGAGGTGAGCCATGGGTGGGCGCTCTACAGTTTCAGAAAACAGACAGATGCTGAGCTGCCATTTCCACCTCCGAGAGCGCAAAGGGATGGAACTGATCATATTCTATATCCCCTTTGACTATTGTTTTCTGGAGCCTTATGAGCAGGCACAGTAGAAACACACGCTGAACGACCTTGGTACAGGATGGATGGAATGAAGTAATACCGTTCTGCAGTACTTTTTCTTGTCTGGCTCATTTGGTGGCTGGGATAAGGATGAGAAAGCAGACTGGAAACTGGGTATTTGGGGCCCCCCATCTTCCTTTCCTTGCCTGCTTCTTTACTGATAAAAGTTTTGATTTTCCGGGCAGCTGATACTAAACCTCTTTTTGTCCCATTTCCCTTAGAGAATCACGATGTTGCGAACCCTTTTCCTAACTATGCTGACTCTGCTGCTGGTCAAGTCACAGGACACCGAGGAAACCATCACATACACGGTAAGGGTGATGGAATTTGAGATCCATGAATTGAGTGGTAGTCTACGATACAAGACTTAACTGGTCTTTGCCAGGATAAGTGGGCAGAACTCTGTGAAGCGAAATAAATTAAACACTTGCATATGATTCAGACTTAGGATTCCTGGTAAACTGCTCTGGGTCTTTTTCAAAGGTGCATTTTGATCACCAGCTGAGATGAATGATTTGTGAGATGGATGCAAAATAAAATGATTTGTGCAAAGCCAAAAATGAACTCTTTTTTAAAATCCAAGTCTGTGCAAGCTCCGTGTTTCTAAGACACTGAATGAATCCATGAGTTTGAGGACTCTGGGAGCCTGGGTACCTGCAGATGCAATCAATGCATGGAGAATAACACACTCAAATCAATTAAAAATATATTGTGTAAGTACACTATCTCATCTGTGCCTGTCCTCGTGAAGTTCTCATTCTTGGATTCAAGAAGGCTGTCTATTCATGTAAGAGTACTGTAGATAGTTTAACTGTCACAAGGAGACAGCATCTGCCAAAGTGGATTTAAAGTACACTGTGTGCATCTTGGTCTTGCAACTTCTATTTATATCTCTGGCAATTTTTAGTCATATTTGGTCAGTTAGTTGCATCAGTATAACCAGTGTTTAATAAAATATTTAAAATATCATCTAACCCCTCCCACAGCCCTAAATAGACATGTCAGGAGAGGGCAGAGCAGGCTCACCTGGTTGGGATGAGGCCTTTGTTCTTCTGTGTTGTTTTCTAATTCTCATTCATCGTTCTGGGATGAATGACATTTGTCCTGGGTGAGTATATGAAAAACACATTTTTCTACTTCTTTCCAATTCTTAAAATTAAGTAATCCTATTCAAAAGAATGCAAATGTTTTTAGAGTAAAACTCAGAAGTGAGCTAATAACAATTACTGATAATGAACATTATCTCACTTTTGTATCATGTTATCCCTAGAATAGTATTACCCATTCAGCAGATGTTCCCTTCTGCTGTTCAGAACCATAGTAAATAAAATCATTGAGCAAAAATATTGTGTTGATTTAATATTAAAACAAATAAAGGAAATGAAAGCATTTGCTGTTTATCTTCAAATGAGGAAGTTTTGTTAATCAGGTTGAACTTACTGCCCTCTCAGTGAGCTAGGATTAGATTGTCTACTTGTATATTCATCTAATAAAAGAGTTTACTGCTCTTCTGAGATGCTGTCCTGGAATTCACTCTGTAGCCCATCCTGGCCTTGAATGCATGATCATCTGTCTCAGTCTCCTAGGCAGATATTTGAATTGCTCATTTCATGCCTCCTCCATTTCCCAATCACCTATATCTTATTTGTTTTGAGTAGCAAGTATCATTGGGGTTTAAGCACTTCAATTTTAGGATTGTTATTATGAAGGCCTTCCAAATATGATGCCCTTTTTGTGCTAAGAGATGATAGGTTAAGCCTATTCTTTTTTAAGATGTGTACACCCAATAACAGATGGCTAAAGGACCAGGAGTGCCTAATTCTTAATCACCTCAGTGTGAGGTGAGTGCCACGATCCTGTCAATGCTAGAATGGAAGAACAGAAAGATTATCCACTTGACTTAAGTATGAACAGAAGTTGGGAAACTATCTTCAGGCTAGCCTTAATAGTAAAGCCATGTTAAATGCACCAGTGCAACATGCTAAATACCTAAAACAAACTACAAGTCTTCCTTATTTATCATGCAATTATTCAAATGAACTACCATTTTGGCATGGTTTGAAAGAATGGTATCTATAAAACAGGAAGTCTTATATTCCCTTTTCATATTAGAGATATGGTTCACTAACCTACTATTAGACAAATACCTATATAAGCAATTCTTTCCCAATCAAAAGAAGTTTACATTATTTGTTTATTGAGACAATTCAACCTTCTATATCAGGGAAGATATTGTCAAAAACTACAAAGCTTTTAAATAGCACTATCATAGATTATACAAATCACTAAAGAAATAGAAAAGGCAGAGGTAGATAATGTTGGTGCTAATAAAAAAGAGAATAACTTAATGCTGGGTCTTGATGGAGGTTCTGAGCTCAAGTTGTTCCTAAAGAAGGTCTGGCACAGCCACCCAGACAAGCCTGGGAGGTGATGTGAAACAAGTCGAGCGGATGGGGAAGGAGAGCTGTGTATGCTTGAGGTCTCCGTGAGCTCATAGATGGAAAAGCAAATCTAACCAGTATGCCTGCATCACAGAATGTGAGCATAAGGAGTCTTGCCTCTTCCTGAGGCCAGGAAAGTGTATGTCAATATGGTAACTGTAGAAATGGAAGAGTGGTCAGAGTTTGAAAGGAAAGAAGTAGAGATATCAAAGCTGAGTCCCCTGGCTCTTACATAAGGCAATAGCAGCACCTTAACAGTGTTAGGAAAGCTGAGAGGAATTGATGTGTGGGATAATGTGAGTGAGCTTTCACCCTAGGAGGTCTCCAGCATCAGTAAAACAGCTGACTTCTCAGTGCCTCCACCAGCTAAGTACGCCCACAGCATCTATTTGCATAATCAGTTGCCACTTCTAGGAAATAAACAACTCTTTCACGAGCTTTAAATCTCTTCAAAGACTACTTATCTTCTCTAGGATGTTTCTCGGCATGTAATTGGCAACCTACATGAGTACTGTCTGAAGTGTTTATGAAGAACCAGATTCCAGGCATCCTATCTAGGTTGACAGAGTCAGTTACTTGAGAGGTAGCTAGAGTCCCCTTTAAAACAGCACCCTAAGTAATTCAGAGGCGCAGTAAAACTTGACCTTCAAGACAAAATCTAGTTCCTCACTCTCAAAGAAAGGGTTTCTGGATTCAGCCCTGCCTTCCTTCCTGACCTCAGCCCCTATCAGAACCCATTCCCTCTTCAATAGTTTTACGACTCTGTTCATAATGATCCCCATTCCAAAAATTCCCACATCCCCCTGGGTGTGTGCATAGGGCGGAGGGAATCCTCATTCAATAAGGCCTAGTTCACTCTCTCCTCTGCAAGGACTTTCCTCTGTTCTGTCCACACAAAAGCACCTGCCACACTGCTGACATCTCAGTACAACCCGCCTTCTACTCACCTGCTTTTCTGACCCATGAGCTGCCGCCCCTCAAAAATACTCAGTATGTGAAGCTGCTTAGTGGCTATTCAGTGAAGAACTGGAGCCAAGGACAGAGCAGAGAGTAAAAGAGAAGTCAGAATGTCAGGAAAGCTGAGAACTCAGTGAGAATATCGAGTGTGGGTTCCGAGTGTGAAGGAGGCACCAAGGTAGATCACTCTTTTGTATAAGAAATTTACTAGAAGTTATTAGTGCTACAGATGGATAGGACAGCAGCATCGTAGAGGCTTTGAGGAAGTTTCAGGCACTAATGCTGTAGACAGACAGACAGACAGCATGGAGGAAGCTCTGAGGCATGATCAAGGTCATGTGGCAGATCAGACAAGGGTCATTATACAGGATGGGTTTCATCAGGTAGGGGCTGCCATGCCATGTGTTGATAAGTACATCGTACACATACAGCAAAAGTACTGTAGTCAGTCTAGCCCTGGTTCATAGGGAGGAGAGAAAGTCTCAAATTCTGCAGAAGAAATGTGACATTGAGGGTAGAATCTTGAGCATGGGGTGGGCATACATTTAGCTTATGTGTAACCATTATATAGAGTGTGTCCCCAGTAGCCCCTGATTGCTTTGTGTCTGATAGCCTAGGGTCTTTATATAGAATGAACCATGAGGGTATAAGGAGACACAGTTACAGAGACAGCAGCTGGTTTGGGTTCTAATATTCCCAGCCTCTTTGTTTTATGTAAAAGAAATTGACAGAATAGCTTTATATAGAGGGAGTTGAGATACTAGGCACCACCCGGCATCTGCTGCTGACTGGTTGGGTATCATGGAGTTTGAGGGTCTAAGATAACCCCGGAAAAAACTTTGGCCTTTGGCTTACATCCCGACAACACAGGCATTACCTCTGAAGTTGAGTGATACAGGCATAGCTCTTGAGGTGACACAAATACAGCTTTTGAGGGAATGTGAAAAATATTGTTCCATGTATCACATTGCCAGGAAGGTCATTTTTTAGAATCTAATGAAATTTAGGCAGAATGTTCAGGAAGGTGGATCTTGTGGAGAGACAAGGGGTTACCAAAGCTATGGAGGAAGAAATTCCTGGATCATATTAACCAATTAGCCATTGTGATCTGGTCTGGTTTTTGTCCTGTCCTCAATATCTATTGTAACGGCAGTAGTATGTCTCCTATTAAAATAATCAAAAACATAGTACATCTTGACGTAAAGCTATTAAATGAGGGAAGCAGTAGCTCTAGTATATTCCAGAAAGGGTAATTTAAATCTTTAGTTATTCCTAAGTAGAGTAAATTGACTCAGGCAGAAGAGTAGTAATCTAGGTGACTGGACTCCGTTAATATTTTTCTTCTTTTTCCTTTTTTAATTAGAAAAGGTTAAAATTTGGCCCTAAGAATTTGGATTAAATTGTAGGTATCCTACACATAGGGTTTCTTTTGGAAGGTTTAAAATAAATTTGGGCCTATTTCAAATTAGGTTTCTTTTATCTTTTTTCAAAGACGGTGAAAATATTTGAGATTTTTTTAAAGGTGTGAACTTGGTCCAAGTAGGATAGGGGGACTGAGTAAAGAATTGTATCGAAAACATGATCAAATTAAAGGGGCCAGTGTAATCTTAACCTGTACCCTTAGTGCTAGGACTGTACCAAGCTAAACGTCAAGTATCTTCTACGTAGAACAGACTAAGAAGTGTGATCCTTTCCTCCAGTGGTGTGTGTGCGTGGGGGGGGGGGTCTTCTTTTGACTAACGAGATCATCTGATTGTCCTTGCTTCCCATACTTTGCACAGACTTACGGTGAAAACTGACCCTTTTGGCGGTGGTTGTTTATTTAATTACACATTTAGAGGGCTGGGGGTCATAGCTAAAGTGAAATTTGTATAAAGGGCTCGATTTATAAATAGACTTAATCGTCTGTCTAGTGGAATAAGTTTTATAATTAGTATGTAACTTGACGGAAATAATCTTTTGCAACAGAAATTCCCCTAATGTTAAGACAGTGAGTACCTGGCAAGTGAAGGCTTCACTCTAAAGGAAAGCATGTTTAGTATTTAGAGCAATCTAATCACAGCTTTTAAGTAACTCAGTAAAATGATAAAAATATAATTTGGGGCAGTGAGATTGTTCAGTGGATAAAGGTGCTTGTTGTCATGCCTGCCAACCTGAGTTCAATCCCAGGTCCCACATGGTAAAAGAGAAAACTGAGGCACAAAGGTTGTCCTCTGACTTCCTATGCACGAGCCATGGTACATATGAGCCCATACACATAAAAAAATAATTAAATAAATCCCTAATCTAGCTTTTATAAATATTATTAAGAGAAAAATCAATATATAAGGAAGCTGGAGGCTAGGGAGTCATTAAGCATTTGCTATGCAAGTGTACAGACAACAGTTTAGATCCCCACATAAGTGCTGGGCAAATATGGCAGTCTATCCATAATTCTAGCCTTGGAAAGAAAATGATCAGAGATTCCCCAGAGCATGCTGGCTAGTGAGACTACCCATATCAGAGAGCTCGGGTTTGACTGAGAGACTCTGCCTTATTAAATATGGTAGAAACATTAGATGATCAGGCATCAACATCAGGCCCACACATGCATGTATGCACACACCTACATACACCTACACATGTGCAACTTAAGACGCATGTGTGCATACCACACATATGTGAAAATAGAATGAAAAATAGCAAATGCTCAAAGAAAACATATTGCTGAAATTAGGGAGAGAGAGAAGAGAGAACTAGGTATTGACTTTATTTCCGTCTATGCTTGGAATTTTGGCCTTAATTAAGGTTGTTTTTTAATTTGTTTTTTTACATTCCATATTTAATGTCACCCCCCAATCCACCGACAGTTTCAGATCCCATACCTCCTCCACACCTCCTGTCTCCATGTGGATGTTCCCACCCCTCACACCACCTGACCTCTAAACTCCCTGGGGCCTCCAGTCTCTTGAGGGTTAGGTGCATCTTCTCTGAGGGAACATAGACCCAGAAGTTCTCTACTGTATGTGTGTTGGGGGCCTCATATCAGCTGTTTTATGCTGCCGGTTTGGTGGTCTAGTATTTGAGAGATCTCATGGGTCCAGATTAATTGAGACTGCTGGTCTCGTAGGAGTACAGGATCACCCTTCTCCTCAGCTTCTTTCAGCCTTCCCTAATTCAACAACAGGGGCCAGCTGCTTCTATCCATTGGTTGGGTGCAAATATCTACATCTGATTCTTTCAGCAGCTTGTTGGGTCTTTCGGAGGGCAGCCATGATAGGTCCCTTTTTTGAGTGCTCCACAGCCTCAGTAATAGTGTCAGGCCTTGAGACCTCCCCTTGAGCTGGGTCCCACTTTGGGCCTGTCACTGACCTTCTTTTCTTCAGGCTCCTTTCCATTTCCATCCCTGTAATTCTTTCAGACAGGAACAACATCGATGGGTCAGAGTTGTGACTGTGGGATGGCAGCCATGTCGCTAACTTGATGCCCTGTCTTCCTGATGGAGGTGGGCTCTACAAGTTCCCTCTCCGTACTGTCTGGCATTTCATCTAAGGTCCCTCCCTTTGGTTCCTGAGAGTCTCTCACCTCCCAGGTCTCTGGGGCATTCTGGAGGATCCCTCCAACCTCCCATTTCCTGAGGTTGCCTGTTTCCATTCTTTCTGCTGGCCCTCACCCAATACCAGATCAGGTTCCCCTCTTCCCCTCACTCTCGCCCCCAGTCCACTTTCCTTCCCAGGTCCCTCCCTCGCTCCACACTTGTGATTGCTTTTCTTCTCTCTCTCAAGTGGAACTGAAGCATCCTCACTTGGGCACTTCAGCTTGTTGACCTTTATGAATTCTGTGGACTGTATCTTGGGTATTCTATACTTTTTCTTTGGCTAATATCCACTTATTAGTGAGTACATACCATGCACATCATTTTGGGTCTGAGTTACCTCACTCAGCATGATATTTTCTAGTTCCATCCATTTGCCTCCCAAACTCAGGATGTGCTCATTCTTAATAGCTGAGTAGTATTACATTGTGTAAATGAACCACATTTTCTGTATCCATTGTTCTGTCGTGGGACATCTGGGTTGTTTCTAGCTTCTGGCTATTACAAATAAGGCCGCTATGAAAATGGTGGAACACATGCCCCTGTGGCATGGTGGGGTATCTTTTGGGTATATTCCCAAGAGTGGTATGGCTGGGTCTTCAGATAGATCTATTTCCAATTTTCTGAGGAACCTCCAGATTGATTTTGAGTGGTTGTACCAGTTTGCACTCCCACCAGCAATGGAGGAGTGTTCCTCTTTCTCCACATCCTCTCCAAACATGTGTTGTCACCTGAGGTTTTGATCCTAGCCATTCTGATTGGTTTAAGGTGGAATTTCAGGATCGTTTTGATTTGCATTTCTCAGATCACTAAGGACTTTGAACATTTCTTTAGGTGCTTCTCAGCCATTTAAGATTCTTCGGTTGTGAAAGTTTTTGATTGGGTTGATTGGTTTTTTGGTGATAAACTTCTTGTGTTCTTCATATATTTTGCATATTAGCCCTCTATTGGATGTAGGGTTAGTGAAGATTCTTCCCAATCTGTAGGTTGCTGATTGGTTTTATTGACTATGTCCTTTGCCTTACAGAAGCTTTTCAGTTTCAGGAAGTCACATTTATCAATTCTTGATCTTAGAGCATGAGCCATTGAAGTTCTGTTTAGGAAACCCCCTGTGCCAATGATTTCAAGGCTCTTTCCCACTTTCTCTTCTATTAGATTCAGTGTATCTGGTTTTATGTTGAGGTCCTTGATCCACTTGGACTTGAGCTTTGTACAAGGTGACAAATATGGGTCAATTTTCATTCTTCTACATACAACCAGTTAGACCAGCACCATTTATGCTTTCTTTTTTTCCATGGTATATTTTTGGAATCTTTGTCAAAGATTAAGTGACCACAAGTGTATGGTTTTATTTCTGGGTTTTCAATTCTATTCCATTGATCAATGTGTCTGTCTCTGAATCAATACCATGCAATTTTTAAAACTATTGCTCTATAATAAAGCTTGAGGTCAGGGATGGTGATTCCCCAGCTGTTCTTTTATTGTTAAGATTTGTTTTCGCTATTCTGGGTTTTTTGCCTTTCTAGATGAATTTGAGAGTTGCTCTTTCCATGTCTTTGAAGAATTGTATTGTGATTTTGATCGGAATTGCATTGAATCTGTAGATTGCCTTTAGTGGGATGGCCATTTTTATTATATTAATTCTGCCAATCCATGAGCATGGGAGATCTCTCCATTTTTCTGAAATCTTTTTTGATTTCTTTCTTGAGAGACTTGAAGTTATTGTCACATGCAGGTCTTTCACTTTTTTGGTTAGAGTTACCCCCAAGATATTTCATATTATTTGTGGCTATTGTGAAGGGAGTTGTTTCCCTAATTTCTTTCTCGGCCTGTTTATCCTTTATATAAAGGAATTCTACTGATTTATTTGAGTTAATTTTATATCCAGCCACTTTGCTGAAGTTGTTTATCAGCTGGAGAAGTTCTTTGGTAGAATTTTGGGGGTCACTTATGTATACTATTATATCATCTGCAAACAGTGATACCTTTACTTCTTCTTTACCAATTTGTATCCCCTTGATCTCTTTTTGTTGTCTTATTGTTCTAGCTAACACTTCAGGTACTATATTAAATAGTTATGGGGAGAGTGAGCATCCTTGTCTTGTCCCTGATTTTAGTGGGATTGCTTCAAGTATGTCTCCATTTAATTTGACATTGGCTGTTGGTATGCAGTAAATTGCTTTTATTATGTTTAGGTATGGGTCTTGAATTCCTGATCTTGCCAATACTTTTAGCATGAAGGGGTAAATGCTTTTTCTCCATCTAAGGAGATGATCATGTGATTTTTTTTCCCTTTGAGTGTGTTTATATAGTGGGTTATGTTAATGGATTTTCATATATTAAACCAACCTTGCATCCCTGGGATGAATCCTACTTGACTGTGGTGAATGATGGTTTGTTTATATGTGTTCTTGGATTCAGTTTGCAAGGATTTTAATGAGTATTTTTTTTGCATTGATATTCATAAGCAAGATTGGTCTTTTTTGGTTTGGTCCTTGTGTGGCTTAGGTATCAGAGTAACTGTAGTTAGGTAGTGTTCCTTCTGTTTCGATTTTATGGAATACTTTGAGGAAAATTGGCATCGAGTCTTCTGATAGAATTCTGCACTAAATCCATCTGGCCCTGGGATTTTTTTTTTGGGGGGGGGGGGT
>JADRCC010568627.1:0-13990 GCA_019843855.1 Hylomyscus alleni
CATTATGACAAGAAGTATGAGTGAGGCCAGGCTTTGCCATTAGCTGTGTTTTGAGCACCATGTAAATCTCCCAGGGTCCTCAGTGGCTCCTATCTGGTACTTGCATAATCACCTTTCACGTGTGAAAGTAAGTTACTGAGTCTTGCCAGCAATAGTCATGAAAACAAATTTTAATTGAGTTTGGCATGTCAAAACCCTTCCTTGGGTTTTATGTTTGATGTACCCTGTCACATTCTCAATGAATAAATCCGGCCTTCTTGCATATTTATTACACATTCTCAGTTAGTGCGGTTTTGTTACACAAGCAGTTGCCTTATTATTTTTTACACCTGCACTTTGATATCACAGTGGTTCATTGTCAATCAGCAGGATGTATCAGAAGTGGCACAGCTAATGAGCACACAGTTGCCTTCAGTTCATTTTACATGGTGAAAGCATACTAGGGATTAGACTGTAAAAATTGGGGGAGGGGTTCTGACATTTTATAAATGTCATATGTCAGTCCTACATTGTGGTGGCTGTGAAACACTGCATCCCAATGGCATCCTAGTCACGTGACAGGGTATTCTCTCTACCAGGCTGTGAGATATGCTTTTATTCCTATGCACTAAAGAAAGAAGTTATGTGTGTATGGAAGAATGAGAGAGGGGGGGGCTGGAGAGGGAGAGAGAAAGGAGGAGAGGATTGTTTTAGAAGTTAATGCTGAGACTTTGGGCTTATATTCATGAATCTGGAAATATTTATCATTACTCTATTAATATTAATAGAGACAAAATTTTGATGACAAAGTACAAAAACACCAATGTGAAAACTTTGGTTTTGACTTTTTATTGTTAAACATTAAAATATTTTGATCTTAGAACAATGATAATTGAAATATTTTCTGTTTTCATGAATTTAAATTAGAATTTGTTATCAGAGGAATAAAATGATTCTTATTTTATGTAGCATTATTTTAAGTTGTGCTTACAAAACTTGTTTATGGAACACTGTAAATAAATAAGTGTAAATAAATTTAAAAAGTTAACTAGTTAATTTAATATTAAATGTAACTTATTATTATTCATTATTCTTAATTCATGAAGGTTTTTACTTGTGAATAAATTTTTTTTTATCAATCACAGAAAAACAAATATGTCTTCTTTTTTCCTGTTGAGTTTGTGGACTGTCTGGTTCTGTCTAGTGTACTAACCACACTTCTGAATTCTGAATTTAATGGCAAGGACTAATTTGAGAATTTTTTACTTCTGAATTAGCAATTAGCCACCTATGGGGCTGGCTAGGGAGCAGGTAAGAGCACCTGCTGCTCTTATGGGTTCCCAGCACACAGGCAGTGCTTCTGGAATTACAGTCTCAGGGAACTCTTGCCCTCTTGTGGCCTCCTCAGGCGCTAGGCACAAACGTGTTACATGCAGAAATGCAAGCAAGTAAATAAAATCCCCAACATTTAAAAATAAAAAAAAAGTTGACTAACTTTTTTTAATTTAACACTAAACATAACTTATTTTCGTGGAGAGTTGCTTTGTAAAAAGCAGGGAGAGAGCAAAGATGCAGGAGAAGCTTAAAGCCCGGGCTCTGGGAACCACAGGATGGGGAGTCAGTGGGTCTTCAGCCTGCCACCCTGTCTGTCAGGCTCTTTCACTGTTCTCCGCGGCAGGTGACACAGGCCCCGTGCTCACATGTGTCAGGCTGGAGCAGAGGAGCACCAACCACCCTCTCAGTTTGGGGGGGTTGTATCTCAGTGGCATTCCTTTTCACTACTTTAAAAGATAATGTTCCCTAAAGCCAGTGAGTAGCCACTGTGGCCTGTACCAGGCATACATGGATGTTTGCTTCTCCAGGCCAGTTTGTTCTTTCTACCACACTATGATATTTACATCTTTTCCTATGCAGAACACGGCTCCGTATAGTATGGGAGCGCCTCTCCTCTTTAGACAGGAGTGCTGAGAGGCATCGAGACAGAGTCCCCTTCCTTCCAGGATCCGTATGGTCTTTGTACAAAGGACCTTAAACGTGTGAAACCCAATGGCAAGGATGATGGAACAAATTAGTTACTTCTGAGGAGTCCCTTAGCTTTCCAGTAGGAATATTACTATTCCACTTTATAAAGCTTCAACTATTTTTGTAATTTAAAAAAATCATTGTATTCACTTATTTCTGTAGGGCTTGGGGGATCTCATCATGTAGCCCAGGGTAGCCTCAAACTCACTTTTTCTCCCTTAATCTACTTAGTGTTGGAATTACAGACAGAAACTACCACAGTGACTCTCAACTCTTCTTTATAATGAAACAATATAGCCTTCCTATTTTAAAAAATTACCCCTCCAAAATATAAACTTGGCATTTTGGAAGTTTTTACTGAAAAGGCCATTTTTGGAGGAAATCCAAGAATCCTGTTTCCTGACACTGAGATTGTGACTGGAAACATTTGTCTGTCTACTTTTCACGGTAGTGATTTGTTACTCTTTCATTATAAATATTGAAAAGCATTTCAGGGCCTAGATATCTTTTTTTCTTTGTGCATCTGTGTGTGTTGGGGGATGGGCACGCGTGTACAGGTCAGAAGGCGACTCCGGTGTCAGTCCACACCTTTCACTCTGTCTGAGAGTCTCTTGTTATTCGCAGCTGTTAGCTGGCCCAAAAGCCTCCAGGAGATTTCCCTGTCACCATGCCGACCCTCACCTGCCCTGTAAAGAAATGCTGGAATTACAGATGTGCGCACTACTGCCTCTGGCAGTAGTGCGTGAGCCTCTGGAGATCCAGACTCAGGCTGTTAGGCTTGTATGGCAAGGGCTTCACTCAAGAGCCATCTCTGTAGCTCTCATTAGGCATTTTATATATTTTTTCTCTTTAGGGAAACAGAATTTAGAGATTTTGATTTTATATTTTAAATTGTTTTTTTATGTTGAATTCGAGATGTTTGAAGTGTTTTAAAACCCAAGTTGAAAAGAAAAACCATATCTTCAGCTAGAAAAAAAAAAAAAAACAAAACCAAAACCAAACACTGTTAGTTCTGTTAACCTTAAGAGAAACTGAGGGACTAAGTTGGACTTTTTGGTGTTCTGCCTTTGTTATCTGGCTGCCTCCCTAGAATCCATGCACACGTGTGACTGCACATTTGTTAAACTTGTGGTTTTAACTCTGTCTAGCATGGCAATGGTTCACATGAACTCCTTCTTTTCAAAACCTCAGAGTGATGTTAGTTTTACTTCAAATGCATTTGTCACTGCAGTCACTCTTCTGTCCCATCATCCGTAAATAATTATAAGTGATAACTTTCATGTCCTATAAATGAAAATGACAAAAATTTGAAAATCTCTTCTTTTTTTTTTCCCAAGAAACTGAAAATAAGAACTTTGCTTTGGACAGTATGTTTATAAATAATCTGCCTAAACTATTAACTGCAAATTCATTACCAGGCACATGCCAAGACTAGACAATCCATTAAATCTTATTTGTTGAAAGCTATCCAGTCCTGTTGTTGGTAAGACAATTTATTCATACGATCATATAAAATCATTTTTAATAAAGAACAATCCAAGGCAAAGAGAAAAATGTCTTTATCCATCAGCAACCAGTTGAGAAATGGATTTTTATTCAGTCAGGTCCTTTTAGTCAATGAAACAGCATTTTCATGCATATTGCACTCAAGTGATAATTAATATCGTCTAATTCCAGACATGATGCCTGAATTGATGTACTGTCAGCGATACCCCATGTTAAAATCAAACCTTGACAGGGGTTTAACACCCTGGAACAGGTCATCATATGATAATACTCTTTGCCTCTCAGTATTTGTCTTCAACCAAGCAAAGTATTACAAGATGGGGTAAAGGAATAAAGGGGAAATAATTACAAATGAAGAGTGACGCCAGCTGTGAATAGAACATATGTTAGGCTAGGCAGAGGCATTGTGAATTATATCATTTCATGATGAAACGGCACTGGGGCTGAACGGGCCTATTTTAAACCTTGATGTATTTTATCTCTACTGTATCTGGACTGTCATCTTTGGAGAAAGACTTGGTATAATTGAGAGTCAAGTCCAATCTGCATGACTTGAACCTGAAGTGGGGGGCCCGAGGAGCAGTGCGGAGGAGGCCAGAAGAGCTTCTAATGAGATAAAGTGAACGGTCGCCTTTTAAGCTGCACTGTTACAGATGCATTCTGCGAATACAATTTTCAGAGTTAGAGCTTCCAAATGTCACTCACACTACAAAGTTCAGGAAGTGGTCTAATAATTACAGTGGAAAAGGGGGCCAGTATATTTCAGTGCTCATTTTTGGGGGACAGAACCAAAACCTGTTTTATGTTAGACTTTCCTTGTAAAAACCTATTAGATGTAATCAGCATAATTTGTTCATAATGTGTTCTCATCATGTTTGATTTTATTTTGGCTGTTTTACCAAAATCCTTGTCATTTTTGCATATATTAAGCTAAACACCCTTCACATGCCCCTTGCTTTCTTGAAATTTATCTTGATAACTTCCATTAAAAGAAATCCTTCCCTTATTGAAAACGGGTTTATACATCCAGAGTCTACATTTCCTTAGACTTTCTGCCTTAGCATGAATGTAAGAGATCCTGTCTTTTTGACTGAACTTTAAGCTCATCAGAACAAAAGCCACAAAGCACGATGCCAGGAGAATTCTGTGGTGTAACAGGGCAGAGGTGTGGCTTGCTCCATAAGTTGTTTGGTTGTATGTATGGCTCTAGTAAATACATATGTAATATTTATTAGCTTCGAAGCTAGTCCAGATTTTTGTACTCGTTTCTTTCTAATTAATCAAGCAAGATAATTTTGTTGGAAAAAATATTAAATGTTTCCTGATGCTAAGTTAAAGACTAGCAATAAAACATCATTAGTTGTCTACATAGTTTTTGCAGTTTTTCTTCCTAACTGAAAATTTTCTTCTTGGAGAATACCTGTAGATTGGGAAGTAGCTTTGATTTTGTCTTAAATTTGTAATGAGTGGCTCAAGCTAGAATGACATTGTACAAAAACATTAATGACAAAGACGGTCAGGAAAAAAGAAATGTAACAATTCAGTATTATCTATGTTTCCTGTACATTTACTATTCAAAATTAATCCCCTAGGGAGAATTAAGCCTGTTCCTAGAGGCTGCTCAGCGTCACTCACTCCACAGAAGCAAGTGCCATAGACATCCCCCCACCCCACCCCCCACATGCAGGCAACGGTCTCACTTTGTATCCCTACATCCTTCCTTTCCTTTATTAAAGATGGTCCAGTTGTTTGCTTGCCTGCCTACATGAGAAAGATGTTTCCTCTAGCTAACATCTTAGAACAACCCATAGCAAATCCAAAGGCTTTGTAAAATATATGGCCATAGGTCTGTTAGCCACAGCCTTTGTGTATCATCCCTTATACTGGCAAATGTTCACACGTATTGCTCTTCTTTTCAGAACTACCAAGATTTTACATAAGGTTAATCATAACTATAAAATATTAATGTTTCTTGTTGCAGACAATTATTTTAATATTTGCAAAGAGAAAAAAACAGAGCCTACAATCTTAATATAGCAATTGGGGATGGGGTTATTTTAGTCAAAGTTCCAGGTTGTAGTCCACCCTAAGATAAAGCGAAGCACAGAGAAGACCTGGGTATACCCATCGTCACCCACAGAAAGAATGAATGCATGCATTTTTCACTTGCTTGCTTGCATTCAGTCACTTTCTCCACTATTTAGACAATTCAGAACTCCTTGCACAGTAAATCATGCTGCCTATAGTAAACTGAGTCTTCCCACATTAATTAACTTAATTTAGATAATTTCTCTCAGACATCCCTACAGGCTAACGCAAACTAGACACTATCTCATTGAGACTCTCCTCCCAGGTAATTTCTGGATTGTGTCAAGTTGATTAAGCCAACTATCACATTAAATAACTCCCAATATGCTTAAGCTACTTAAAATATCTTATGGGAGATATGTGTACTATTTCAATATGCCAACTCTGTTACTTAAACTTTATTAATATGATCCATTTACAATATTTTATAAGGATTCAGGGGAATGTGTGTGCATGTGTGTGTGTTAATTAGTACACAATAAAATCCTTTTTGTATTTCAGCAGTTGTCCATCTTGAAAATATTTTAAGAGTTATTTTAAAATAGTTTTTAATATCTTCTTTTTCTAGATACGAAGCATATATATATATATATATATATATATACATATTTTGTAATTTTATCAAAACTACCTGAATGAAATGTTTAATGGTTCTAGCAAGGGAATTCATGAAAGCTGATATCCTGTTCCATGCTATAATACATTAAGAAATAAATTATATCTTTTAGAATAATCTCCCCAAAGTGATTTAACTCCTATAATTGTTATTAGTGCTATATCTCTGCCTTCAACATTAAGCTTTAAGTGTAAAAGTTCACATTAGAAACACCAAATTAAAGAGTGAAATTCATCTTAACAATTTAGTAGTTGTGAGTTTGAGCAATTTAAACCTGAAAATAGTAAAAGAATGAATAGTAAAATATAAGTGCCTTGCTGTGTAAGATTGAATTTCTGGTTTATTTTCTTTTTCTTCTTCCAAATGAAGAGCATTGAAGTCCCACACAAATAAGCATTACCATCAAACTGCAGGCATTTTTAATCTTGGCTTCCTCTGAGCTGCCTGTAATTGAAGATATCAGTGATTCTACTGTTCATCCAATGTGTACATTTTTATCATAGCCCAGTTGTGTCAGAGGACACCACTGATATCAGGAAAAAGGCGCACCGTTTCTGTGAGCCCCGGGATCAACAGCACATTTCACACCTGGAGCCAGTGAGTCTAACACCTGCCGTCATCTACAGAGAAACTGTTCTCATCACAAGTCACAGAGGGAAGTTAATCACAGTACAACGATGATGGCCTAGGTGATGGTATGCGTACTGAAACTTTAACTTGAAATATCAGTAAGATTTTTAAATAATAATGATCTTTGTTATCAGACAAGAAAAATACAAATAATGCTTTTTGGTTCTATTGATTTGGTTCATGTGCAGCCATGTAAGACCCTAGTTTAAATTCCTTGCACCACAAGGGGGAAAAAACAAAAACAAAATAAATTTTAAGTTTTGAAAACAAATAGAAGCCCCACATGGTTTTCTGGAAGAGATGGAAGGAATGTGAGTTTGCCCTGCCGTGCTGCCATTGCTTGTTTTAATGTTTTATTTAAACGCTTTGGCATTTTCTAATTGTGGGTTTGATTGTTGCCTTTCCATACGTGTACATACTGGTTTTTGATCATACGTGCCTAATTTAAAGACTACCGCTGGGAATGTGATTTGGTGGAAAGCCGCCTGCGTAGCCTAGCGTGCACAAGCTTGGGGGTTGATTCCTAACACTGTCAAAATCAACCAAGTCAATCTTCAAACGATCATGTGTGCATCTGAAGTCTCCAGTTGTTTGAGTCGGACACACAAGAAGTTCTCTAAAGTCCACACAGAATAGCATAATTATTAAAGAATAATAAACACAAACTAATCTTGAGGCTAATTTATTAAAAATTCAACTGACCCTATCAATAGTTACTAGTAACTGGCTACTGATATTTCAGACCGAATGGTGACACCCAGGCTGCCACTGGCCTTGACTTGCCATTAACATGCAATGGTTTACTCATTTGTTTTGCTTTCAGTCCATAAAATGACAGACATGAGGCTGTACCTGAACAGTTCTTAGTTCAAGACTCTATGCACTGGCGATGGCTATGCCGTGTAACTCAAGACGGTGCATTGGTGATGGCTATGGTGTAACTGCCCCTGTGACCATTTGTCAACAGTTACATTGCTTTGTTCATGTGCCTTGTCATCAGCATCAAGTTTCCGAAGACTCTCCTCCATTAAAACATGATCCTTCTCATTTTCTTTGCCTAAAAATGAGTTTGCATTATTTGGAGTTGTTTATGAAATATAGAAAACTCTCCTGTCTCTCATAGTGTTTGTTGTTTAGCAAGTAATTGAAAATATCTAAAATGGCCCATCCCCAAATAGTACACTTGCCACCTACGCCCACAGAGAATAGGGGGTGCAAGGGTTGTAAGTGGGCAGGAGAGGAGAGATGTATGCTACAAGACATGTCTTAAGAAAGAACGTAGACATGAGTGGGAAAATACCAGGGGTGGGGGAAATGGTAGGACTGGGAAGAGCTGGCAATAGTGACGTATATGATAAGATACATTATATGAAACACTCCGAAGAAATGATAAAATGTATTATCAAAATCAAAAAAATTAAAAATTAACTATGGGGCTGGGGAGATGTTCAACACGCCGTACACGTAAAGGGATAGGATTTAGATTTTCTATCCCTGTCCCAATTCTAGAGCTCAAGGAAGAGGGGTTAAACACTATCTATCAGTCGTAATGGGGCTGATTACAGTAAGAGTGATTCATGGGCCAATGCAGTTCACACTTGGGGTGGCTTTTAATGCAGATGCCTTGCTGTAATTTCAAAGAGCGCCTGATGGAGCTGTAATTATTCTTCTACTGAAATCATCTCTGGTGACTGTCAGAACAGTCCAGGTTCTACAACTCTTGACAAGCACAAAACCTGTAGCAGCTTTCACAGAGTTGGCACATTGTTGGTCTTGGCAAACAGGGTGTTTAAAGCTGTTTTTACATTAGTTTCCATTATTTTTCCAAAAGCTGCTACAGAATTTAAGCTTCCCCCTCCCCCACATTCGAACGTATGTGTGTTTGTTTATGGACAGATAAAACCAAAAGGAAAATAAGGCATCCCAGATTTTAGCTAAGTTTTTACTGAAATAAGTGCTAAATTTCTACCACACAGACTCGCTATTAGAGCTGTACATAAATATGTCTATTCAAATTAGTGGGCTTGACCTCTGGTGTCTTTAAAATCACAGTTTCCTTTGAGCTCTTCCTGTTGAGCTCACAATCTCTCCAAAGCAGGTGCCTCCTAAGTCACCTGAAATCCAATCTGCTTATACTTTTGTTTTTGTTTTGTAACCTTATCCTTTTTTTTAAATTTTTTTAAATTTTTTTCTTTTTAATGAACAAACAAAAACAACAAGAACAAACCCCTGTTGCCTCCCCCCTCCCCATGCCTGCCACCCCACCTTCTCCCACTTATCAGCCCTGTCATTCCCCTACACTGGGGCACAGAACCTTCACAGGGCCAAGGGCCTCTCCTCCCATTGATGACCGACTTTGCAATCCTCTACTATACACATGCTGCCAGAACAATCAGTCCCACCATGTATAGTCCTTGGTTGGTGGTTGAATCCCTGGGAGCTCTGAGGGCATTGGTCAGTCCATATTGTTGTTCGTCCCAAGAGGCTGCAAACCCTTCAACTTCATTGGTCCTTTCTCTAACTTCTTCATTGGGGACCCTGTACTCAGTTCAATGGATGGCTGTTGTTGTTTTTAACACACTCACCTTTAATTGAGAAATTAATATAAGTCAGAGGTAGGAGAAAATATCTGTATTATTTCAGGTCTGTGTGTTAGGACATCACCATTTGAAGAGTCTGGAGAAACACTATCGACCACTCTGCACTGAGACCCCTACCTACAGACTCGGTTTCCCTTTCCACCTCTATCTAGAAGTCACTTAATTTTCATCACTTGAAGTATTTCTTCCCACAGGCTGAAAATGGGGTTAGGCTGACCCACAGGCCTTGGTTTGTGTTCTCTATAAGGAACCCTGCTCTAGGGAGCAGAAGCAATAGACACTGCGCCATCTGTGTCTCTCTCCTTCTAGCATTGGTTAGAGTTAGGAAGATAGAAGTCTGAGTCACCGGAGTCCTCATTTGGAAGCTCTGAGGTACTCCAGCTTCTCCAGGTCAGTAGGATCCTAGGTCATCTGGTGGATTTTAGAGCAGCTACTGGGGCACTGGAGCAGGGGAAGGACCGGCGGGTCTCATGGCACAGCATGCTACCACAGAAAAGAGAGGGGCGTCTAAAACTCACTATCTAGTGATGAGGATTAAATGTTTAAATTTAGCATGTATTTCTACAATGTTGGTAAAAGGGAAACTGACATTTCCCAAATTCTTAAATTAAGATGTTCCGAGGGAAGTTGTCTTTAATATAATAATTTTCTTCAGATTCTAAATAAAGAAAATGCCTTTTATAGTTCTTCATTTCTCGAGCACTTGAAATTTTAACAAGAGCAATATAGAGAACTCTTGTATGAATACACAGTAATTTTTGTAAAAGTCTTGATTTGACAAATAAGGTATCTCATTTTCTCAGGGTAATTATACTTGTTTTCTAAATATAAGGAAGACATAGCAGCTAAATTACTCGCCTATTTTTATTCATAAAATTATAATTAGTGAAGCTATAAGATCTTGGAAGAGAGGATTCAGAAAAAGACATTTACTCACTTTTAAAAATTTGGTAAAATACTGATTGTCTTCATATTTTTAGATCTTCTTTGGATATGCCTGAAAATGCTTGTAGGTGTTATTTTCCTGGCTACAACTCATTTCTTATCTTAAAACTAATGCATATTTTGTGTGCAGCAGGAGGTAACGGTAGGGGACACAATTCCATAATAAGGACCATTTATTTACCTAGCACTGGTGGCATAAGAATTAAATCTATTATCTCATTTTGTCTTCCTGTTGGTCCTGCATGGAGAGGTATTTTTATTCTCATTCAATATCCAGGAAACCAAGGACCTGAGAATCTAAACTAATAGCTAGTTCGAGCAGGAGAGTGAAAACAGAGCCTTTTCTACACTTGTTCTAGATAAATGGAAGCCAGAGCTGAAGATGAGTTCAGGGATGTTTGAGACTGTCTTATGCATCGTAGCAGTCAGAGCCAAAGGTAACCCCATACAAGAAGCAAAAGGCAGCGTTGGGTTCCCCCAAATATCATCTGTAACATCAGTGAAGTCAAAGACACCTTTATTTCCTCAGCGGAAGAGATGAGATGAGAGCCATATCCAAGCTGTGCAGATACACACCTTGGCTGAGCCCAGAGTGTTTCCCTCTCTGTTCTAACTCTCCCTATGTCCTACTGCTCGTCCTGCCTCTCTGCTGGTGGTGCCAGGGCACTGCCTCCACACCCACTCGGGGGAGGCAGAATGAGGTCTGTAATTGTGGGCCCAACATCCCGTGTCTTCCTTCGAGGGACTAGTAGGGCAAACAGCATAATGTGTGGCAGAAGCTCTGGTTCTTGGTCTCCTCTCTGGCTGCTCTCATGCCGCTGGGATCCTCTGTCTATGCCTCCCCTTAGAGTGTTAGGCGTGAGGAAAGAAGCAGAAGGCAGAGCCTGGGGTAAGTGGAACCCGTCGAGTGCATTGGTGGGACTGTAGGCGAGAAGGTCTTTCTCAGGACACTTTAAGATGAAGGTCTCCCCCCACAGAGATCCTCAATAAAGCAGCTCTCTGAGATGATCCTTGATGGTGGATGGGAATATATACACTTTATTCAGAGTGAACCAGGAACTAAATACCTTTTGAGGGAAGGAGTATTCAAGAAGGGAAGCTCATTGGCTGAACACTCTGGGGCTGTCTAGACACCTCGTTAGCACGGAGAACTCCAGGGTTCATGCTACATGGTCCTCAGTGGAGTGTCAAGGTTACACGTTCCAGAGCAGGTAGAGAAAGGTAGGGAATGGCTCCACTCCTGCCATTCTCAGTTCCGAGATTCCCAGGATTTGGGCTCATTCAACCATTTCTTATACCTGTCAGGTTACAAGGTCCCCACGTGCCCTACATCCCTAAACCTAGGCCTGGAAGCTTCTAGCCTCCATACACTTCCAAGATGACTGATTCAATTCAGCAGTCTTTCAGGTGAGTAGCTCTGCCTGGCTTCATACTGAGTTTGGCAGTATGTTCTAATCTTCTGGCCGCAGAGTCCTGTTCTTTCTAATTCTCTGGCTAGGTCTGACTTTATCTGTGTCTACTCTTGTTCTTTCTGTAAAACTGTCTCAGTAAAACTGGCGCGCGCGCACACACACACGCACACACACACACACACACACACACACACACACACACACGGAGGAACACCTCCTTTTTTCTCTCTCACTGCTCTTTGGTAACCTCTCTTCCACCGCGGCTGTCATGTGAGTGGGACATATCCTATCTCTGATTCATCCTGTCAGATCTTCCTCTGATTTGTCACTTTGTCTGCCCCTCATTAGACATCCTCTTCAACATTGCTGCTTCTTCCTACAAAGTAACCTTGCCTTCATTGTTCGAGATTAAGGTGTATACTAAGGGCGTGTGTATTTTCTGGCCAGACCCCCACTGGATGTGTTCCATTGCCAGGGCAGCCATGCTGCTAGATTAGAATCCCTCTACTCAATGCCCAGGCCTCCATCGATAGTGCCAAGATTTCAGCCCAGCAACAACTAGCTGAAAAGATTCTGTTACTCTATCTGAGACATAAGTCAGCTAGTAGATGGCAAGTATCATCTTGCCGTATGCCTATCCTGAGAGAGCCTGCCATCCAATGGAGTGGAGGGATGCATGAACAGATCTTAATTATTAATCGTATTTGGTAGTGGTAGGCATGAGTGGAATCACCAAGAACCCTTTAGGAAAAATTGAACAGTTATCAAGTTTATCAGAACTGAATCTCTCTCCCTCTCTCTGTCTGTATTCCCTCCTTCCTTCCTCTCCCTCTCCCTCTCCCTCTCCCTCTCCCTCTCCCTCTCTCTCTCCCTCCCTCTCTCTCTCTCTCTCTCTCTCACACACACACACACACACACACTGCATTCACCTTGCTATGTCATACCCAGGTCTAATCAGAAAGCCACAAAAAACAGTGATGTTCTTAGAGCTTACAGCTCTGCTTGACTTTGTAACCATGCGACCATCACTTCTGCTCTAACCCTGTCCTTAACAACACGCTGACTTCTCGATTAGGGGTTTCCGTTTTGTCCTCAGTGCATCAGCCTATGTGCCACTTAGGTAGCAGAAGTTGATTACAGTTTTCAGCATTGCCTTCTGAATTGCTGTGGGCTCTCTCTGGCATTATCTGGGATGTGGCCTTTGCAGTTTGGATTCAGAAAAAGTTTCCTCAAGAAGGAACAGTGTAGAATGACCCCTCAACTCAGCCTCGGCTTCTGGTGTATTCTTTCTGAATACACCATGGCTGTAAGTGCTGTTTAAGGTTAAGCCTATGATTATAGGGCTACGTTAACCAAGAGCTGTGAGCAGTGGGTCAGAAGTGAAGCCAGCAGCCCTGGCAACGCTAGTCATTACCTAATGGACTCTTCACTCTTCACAAGTTTCTCAGTCCTACTGAACCTAAGCAATAGCCCTGGGAGGCGGAAACCTTTTTACACATTCAACATGTGTACAATAACTTCTCCATCTGAAAAAAAAAACACATTCTCTTTTCAAGAAAGTTCAATTGCATTTTGGTGTGCAATATTCACACTTATAGGCAGTATATGTTATCCTGAATATCTGTTAACAGATATATATTTTTTCTAGGAACTGTATTGCATATATGTATGCAACAAAATGTATGCAATAAAATTAGGTCATCCTAGGTATCTTCTATTTATAAAATCTAGTTAAGAAACAGAGGTCAAATAAAAATTGAAAGAATATAATAAAACACCATAGTACCTTCAAGAATAATCTTGTGAAACATTTATTTGCTAATTCAACAACTATCTGTAAATGTCCATTTAACTATCTGTAAATGTCCTTTAACATTTGGAGTAACATCAGTGAACAACAGTCATAATTTCTTGCTGTTAATCTATGTGTGTGTTCTAAAATCATCCTCTTTGGGAGAAATAATTATTTCAATAATCCACAGGTTTGTATCAATTACACACACGGCTTTTCCTTTTCTTTATTTCACCAATTTGACAACATTTCACCTGCAATTACTTTCCTTCTCCCGCACTTACCTTTCTTCTTAACAAATATATACTGGAGACTGAGTAAAACACTAGTCTGTGTGCAGTCTAGAGAGCTGCCTCAGGTGGCTCATTCCTAAATAAGAAACTGAGATTTGGTTTTTTTT
>JADRCC010568629.1:0-10561 GCA_019843855.1 Hylomyscus alleni
ATAGAGCAACTTCTACCCATTATCTGTTAAACCATCTGTCTTAGTTAGGGTTCCAATTGCTGAGATGAAACATCATTACCAAAAAGCAAGTTGTGGAGAAAAGTGTTTATTTAGCTTATACTTCCCTATTACAGTTCATCATCAAAGGAAGTCAGGACAGGAACTCAAACAGAACAGGAACCTGGAAACCAGAGCTTATACAGAGGCCGTGGAAGAGTGCTTCTTACCGGCTTTCTCCTCATGGCTTGTTCAGCCTGTTTTCCTATAGAACCAGGACCACCAGCTCAGGAACAGCACCACCCACAATGGGCTGGGCCCTCCCCCATCAATCACTAATTGTGTTAAAATGCCTTAGAGCTGGATCTTATGGAGGCAACTTCTCAACTGAGGTTCCCTCTTTTCAGATGACTTTAGTTTGTGTATGACATAAGACTAGCCAGTACGCCATCCCGTCATGAACACCCAAGGCCATGCAGCCCCTGAGCAAGAGGTGGGATTCAAACCTGTTAGGTCCTTGTACTCACTAGCTCCAGGACTTCCCTTCTGCCTCAGGGGGAAAAAAAGACAAAGGATCCCAGATTGTGGACCTGAGATCCATTAACTTGGCAAATCTTAGGGCATGTCTCAGTTTTGTTTTGTTTTGTTTTGTTTTTGGAGATAGCGTCTTGATATATAGCCCAGGCAGGCTTTGAATCATAGTTCTGCCTCAGCCTCCCAACTGCTAGAATTACAAGCATGAGCCACAATGCCTGGCTTTGTTCTGCTAATCTCTTTTTCAAAGAAAATTTTTTTTACAAGTACAAGTGTTTTGTTCTCATGCATGTCTGGGTATCACATGTGCTAGCTAGTTTTATTTCAACTTGGCACAAGCTAAAGTCATCTGAGATAGGGGAATTATGAAAAGCCTTCATAAGATTGGATTGTAGGCAAACCTGTAGGGCATTTTCTTAAATCATTGGCTAATAGGGGAGGGCCCAGCCAATTGAGAGTAATGCCATCCCTGAACTGGTGGTCCTGGGTTCTAAAAGAAAGCAGGCTGAGCAAGGCCTGAGGAGCAAGTCAGTTACAGATGGTTGTGAGTTGTCATGTGGGTGGTGGGAATCAAACCTGGATCCTCTGGAAGAGCAGCCAGTGCTGTTCATCACTGAGCTACTTCTCCAAGCCCTCTTCTACCTACCTTGCAACAACACTAGATAAGCAACAGAAAAACACTAGGTAAGCCTCACGATGAATAACTCAGGGATGTTGGAGGGTCTGTGTGGGAGGGGATCTCCAGGAAGACAGTGTTGAGAGGAAAGGCTTTGCACTGAAAGGGGGCTTGGCAGAACCCCAAACCTTGGAAAAGAAGAACTGCAGGCACAAGCAGAGTTGACCACATATAAATACTAGAGTCAGACAGGTATGGGTTTGAACTGTGGCTGTCACCCACCAGTTATGTGACCTGGTGCACACGGCTTCACTTCTCTGAGGCTCTACACTTCCTGAAGGTTGGGTGCAATCAGGTGTGGGTAGGTTTCCATTACCTAACTAAAGCAGGGAGACCAGTTCTCATGGATGGTGGGACATTGAGGTCGGGGCTTGAGATGACATGTGCAGTCATACTTATAGCTAGCTAGGGCTGGTGAGAACATTCCAGCACAGTCAAAAGTTTCAATTCAAACTACAAATTATGTGGACTAATGGTACTAGCATAGATATAAACGGAACCAGCAGTGTGTGTAATAACATGGAGATAATGCTGGCAACATATGTGTTGCCTACACAAAGACTAGCATCTAATACTCACATAGAACTTGTTCTATGCCACAGTCTGACTGGGGCTCCTATCATGCTAAGACACTTAATTCTCAGAATAATTCTAGCTGGTAAATACCACTGGGAAACCTATCTTTATACACAACACCTTGAGATGCTTAGCAACCTTCCCGAGGCTGTCTTAACTAGTAAGGTTCAGTGCCTAGGTCTAAACCAAGGCAGTTGGACTCCAGAGCCCAAACCATGTCCTGGTTTCCCAAGCACTTACTTCAACACAGCCTTCCACTGCTCCACACATCAACGCTGTCATGCTGAGCGCCCATCTTGCTGCTTCTAATTCCTGGATGAAGAGACTGAGGCTCAGACTGCAAGTTGGACTGGGTCAAGGTCACACAGCTAATAACAATGGGTGAATTTAGATTCCAGGACTTGAGGGTGGCAGGGGTTGGAGTGATGAGAAAAGAGGGACCACTAGGGGTGGGGGGTAGATGTTCAATAAGCTGACTCATTCATTTACTTTGGGAAAAGGAAGATTTGTGGAAATTACATATGTGCACAGGTATGATAGAATAATTAAAAAATCATATTTATCCTCTGTGCCCATTTCCTGGCACACAGCCCCTAAAACCCCTATCTCTCCAGGGTGATAAGAATGTCTTTTCCATGCTAATAAGATTACTAGTGACTGAGGACCTGATGAGAGAGGATGGAAAATGGCAGCCCGGCAGCCCACGTTTCAGGGAAAGGGGAAGAGGGATATATTGGGCTCTCACAGATGACTAACACCAGAATGGGAACTGTCTGCCATTGGCTGTCTACCTCCATAAACTGCTGAGTGAGGGGGAGGGGGCTAGGGAGCAAGAGGTGCCTGGAGATGCTGGAGACTACAGCATCCAGAGAGGGTAGGACAGCCTGGTATCACTTTCCCAATACTTTGTCTGTGCATCTTGTGGATTTGATGGCTATACTTGGGCTATATTTCCCCCTCTCCCTCTTTTCCCCTGCCTCCCTACCTCCCTACCCCCTCTCTGTGCATGAGTGTGCACACATGTGTGCATGCGTGTGTATGTGTGTGCACACATGTGCGCATGCTTGTTGAAGTGAGAAAGGATGACATCCAGTGTCTTCTGTAACCAGTCTCTGCTACTTTGTGTGTTTCTTCTCACCCTTTACCCCACAGTTTCACCCCCTAACACTAGATAGGAGAGAAACAAAGAGAAAGGGAAGAGAGAAATTAGAAAAGTCCCTGAATCTCATTTATTTTTTTCTTTTGTTTCTCCTTTGAGCACAACTACTAACAAAGCACAGCCAAGCTCCCTAAAGGACCAACTGCCACCAAACCTGCCCGGCAGGGTGCCGCTAGCATTATATATCCTCAGAAAGTTGCCCAGAATTGCAAACATCACACAATCTCAAAAATTATTTACACCTGACAAAACCACACCTCTACTAGATCATGAAACAAATTCATAGCTGCTGTGGACCGTGGAAAGCAGCCCCATGGTCCAATTTACCTGGGAGTAAATTTACCAGCCCCAATTTACCTGGGAGTAAATTGAAAGCGTTCTTAAAATATTTGTGGGTTTTTTGTTTGTTTGTTTGTTTGTTTTAGAAACCAAAATTCCAGAATTGCCACTACAGTCTTCCTCAAATACTTTCCACCTTGTTACTTGAGAAAGGGCTCTTACTTAACCTAGAGCTCACCATTTTGGCTAGACCATCAAGCCCCAGGGATCCTCCTACCTTTGTCTCCCAAGCATGGTGGAGTCAGGGGTTACAGGCACATGCTGTCATGCCCAGCTTTTAGGTGGCTTCTGGGGATCAAACTCAAGTCCTCAAGTTTTTACAACAAACACTTGACTGATGGAGTTCTTTCCCCAGCCCCTGAGTTGCACTCTTAACAGTGAGCTGGCTATCATAAGTAAAATGTCCCTCAAAGCCATTTGAGCACATTATGGAGCCTGTGGTGAAATGCAGGGGTATCCTCAACCTACAGCAGGCCTAAAACTTAAACCTGGTGTCAGAAATAGGTGCAGATCCTAAGGACTGAGTCCCTAAATGTGTAGGGTCTGATACTTACTCCAGGTTGATAGCATCAGGGTTGATCTGGGTGGCTAAACACCCACTTGATGTCCAGAGAAGCAGAAAATCAGTCCTGGTGTCTGGAGATTCTATGTTCCTGGAGTCAGAGTGTCATGAACACAACCAGTTCAGTGGGCCATGACCAACCTGTAGAGAGACCTCCCTTGCCAGGGGATGGCCACATGTGCTCAGTTAGAAAAGGGCAAATCACACATCAGGTAGAGAGCAGGAAGCTCCCAGAAGGTTGTGTGAGTGGCTGACCACTCACCAAGGGCTTTAAGGCTGAGCAGAGGCAGTTAGCACAGGGCACAGGGTGAGCATGGCGGGATGAAGCAGGGACCGTGAGGAGGGTCCCACATGAAGATGAGCACAAAGAGATCACGGTAGTGAGCAGGCTGCTGGCCACGTGTGGGGAAGAAGGACCAGGCATTAGCTGGGAGGGGATGGAGAGGAAAGCTAGCCAGGCCTCACGATTGGCCAGGCAGGTCAGCATAAGGAGGGGCCTGTGAACCAGAGCTCTGGGGATGTCCACGGGGCCTGAGAGATGTCAGAGTGGTGGAATGCAGCTGTCTCCGCCAAAGTCGATGTTTCTCCATGTCAGCTTTGTGGAATCTTGCTGGAGCAAAATGTGTTGCTGACTGCAGGCAGATTGGAGTGACAGGGCGCGGAATGCCTATGTGGCGAGGGCGGCGTGGCGGAAGGGTTGCATATTGGAGTGTCAGCCAGAGAACACAGCTCTGACAGGCCATTGGCAGATGAGATGTCAGCAAGCCATGACCTCTATTCCCAAGACCTGGCCAAGCAGCACAGAAGTCAGGGGCTGAGCCCCCATCTAGGGAGCAGTGGCCCACAGATGTGGGAGGGGAGGTGTAGAGGTAGCGTTTCTATGGCTGCCATAACAAGTACTGATAGCGGAATGGCTTAAACAACAGAAATGTATTTCCCTACAGTTCTTGAGGCTGGAACTGCAGGTCAAGGAACCCATAGGGCTCCTAGAATCCCTCTCTCTGGCTGGTAGAAGACTGTCTTCCTCCTGTCTCCTGTCTCCACTAGGCTGTCCTCTATAGATGTATACATCCCTGTCTCTTCCTCTCCCTCCCTCCTTCCCTACCTCCCTGTCTGCCTTTCGTCCTTCCTTCCTGGCTGACTGACTGCCTCTTTCCTTCCTTCCTTCCTTCCTTTTATTTGCCTTCCTGCCTTATTTCCTTCCCTACTTTTTCTGATTGAAACTAGCACCTCCTATACACGAGGCAAACATTCTACCACCAAGCTCTATTCCTGACCCTCTACACTTTCAGTTTGAAGCTGCTATATTGGATTAGGGCCCATCCTAAGAACTGCTTTTCAGGTTGGGTGGCACACACCTTTAATTCCAGCACTCATAGGCAGGTCTCTGTGAATTCAAGGCCAGTCTGGTCTACACAGGAGTTCCAAGACAGCCAGGAGTACACAGAGAGACCCTGTATCTAACAAACAAACTAACTAGAACTAAATTTCACTCAATTATCAAAATGCTGTCTCGAAACACTGTCACATTCTGAGGAGCCAGGGGTGGCAACATCAGTTTATGGCTTTGGTCGGAGGGGACACATTTGACCCCATATGGGAGACAATTGAAGAAGTGGGATGAAGGCACTCTTTGGTGATGTGGTAGGAGACAGACAGGCTGTTATCAAGGACTCAGTCATGAAAGATTTCTTGGGGTGGGAGACAAGATGGTAGGCAGAAATTAGTATGATCCAGTGGAAACTCCCAACACTCTGAGGGTGCCTAGACCCTGGAAAACAGAAAAACCTAACTGCAAAGACAAGGAAATTCAAGAGAAGCTTGAAGAGGGCTGATAGGTTTCATGTTGGGTTTTGTGTGTTCTGAAGCAGTGCTTTGTTGTGTGGCCCAAGCTGGCCTTGAGCTCATGATTCCCCTACCTCCATGTCTGGGGTACTGGGATTGCAGATACATACCACCATCACACCAAGTAGAAGCTCTGATCTTAGGGCTACCTAAGGAGTGGCTGGAGGCTCCTAGGGGCCTGGATTCAAATCTCCTCTAATGTGGGGATAAAGATAAGTGATGGTTTCATCTTCCCCACTCTGAAGAATTTGGAAGAATTAAGAGTATGGTGAGGGCTGCTTCTAACTAGTTTGAATTGTGGCGCTGTGGCCTGTGTCACCCTGGACAGTGTCGGGAGCTCTCCAGCCTCAGCTTCCTGGTCTAGTGAGTAGAAATCAGGGTCAAGCTCCTAGGGCCTTTGTGAGATTAAGGGATGACACTGTGGGGACCCCAAGACCGAACCTGGCTGGTGATGGTGCACAGTAAGCGAAAGCAAAATGCCAAGGTTACTATGCATGGTTGTAGACTCTGCCCCAGCTCCAAGCCCATAGTGGGGGATCTTCTCTCACCATGCGTGTGAGAGCTTCATTTTTCTCCACAAAACTCAGCACATCTGACACACTCTGAGTTCACTTCCGAGTGGGTGTGTCATGTCCCGTGTCTCCTAGACGGTGGCTGTGGAGGAAAGAGGTTTTTGTACGCTGTGCTCACCAACACATAGAAAGATTCCTCAAGCATTTCAGAAATGCTTGTTAAAGCTGAAGATGAAGGTGAATGTCTACAGTCTCAGCTACTTGGGGGGCTGAGGCAGGAGGAGCACCTGAGCTTGGGAGTTCAAAACAGACCTGGGCAACAGAGAAAGATATTATTTATAAAACAAATTAATAAACTTGTCCTTGAAGTAAGCTGAGCTGAGGGACAGGTAACGTGGCCCAAGGGTACAGAATACAGCAGCTGCAGGAGGCCACAGGGTCCTGGGGTCTCCAGAAGGAAAGAGATAGGGGTTTTTTCCCCCTTTCCCCACAGGGTAAAAAAAAGAAAAGAAGGCTGTGTCCCCAACCTTGGGTCAGACCACACTGTTCTGAGGGGAATGCAGGGGGAGAGGAAGCCTCCAGTCTGAGCAGCTGTTTGTGAAAGGCAAATTGCTTTCCCAGCAGCCCATCCATTTCTGATTCAGGGAACTGAAACACATCATTTCATGGCTTCTGGTTGTCAGAGGACATCCCAGGATGGGAGATGCTGGCCCAGGACATGATTTTGTCATGACCCCCAACTCTGGCTTGGATAGAGTAGTAATGTTGCCCTTCTGTATCGTGGGATTTGGCTCTGAGACATCCCCATAACCCATGATGTTCAGGGCCTTATAGGAAGTGGCGCAGCACCTTATGTAACCCTGCATGCTTGAAGGCATCTCTAGATTGCTGCAAATGCCTAATACAATGTACAAGCCTTGTAAATAATTGTCATACCATATTGTTTAGGGAATAATAACAAGGGAGATGCTGTACATGTTCGTTACGGATGCAGATCTTTACCAGGCATTTTTAATCAGCAGTGAGTTGGAGCTGAGGGCACAGAACCCTGGCAGGTATAGAGAGCCTCTGTCCTGCCCTCTGCAACCATAGTTGGGAAGTAGAGTTTGCTGCTTACCTTTCCTGAGAGTCTTTCTCAATAGGACTCACAAATGACCTCCAGCCCTCGGGAGCTCCTCTGAACATACTCCAGTTTATGCAGATCCCTCCTGTGGAAGGCTCAGAAGTGGATGCACTCCCAGTGTGTTTTAAAGATGTAGAGATACCCAAGACACACCAGTGAGACACACATGAGCGTGACTTATTCAGTCCACACATATGTACCTGTATGCCACCCGGGTACACAACTGCTGCAGAGGAGAGTCAACCTTGTGCCAGGATTCCCCAAACTAATTCAGAGGGTCTGAGGCCTCATAGGCAAAGCTGATAGGAAGCAGTCTCGAGCGTCCAGGCTAGCTCTTCAGAGGTATCTCAGACACAGAGAGGTTTCCCATGTACAGACAAGTTTCAAGCAGAGCTGGGCCAATCACAGCCAGGTCCTTGTTGCTTGACTTTGATTGTCTGCCACTGTGGCAGGGCTGAAGTGCCTGTCCTCGGGGGAGCCCAAGAAAAGCCAAGGCTGAGCTAGGGCCTGTGGGCTACTGTGGGCAGCCTTCAGACTCCAGCAGTCTGCAGATGGGAAGAGAGATTAGGGTTGGAGCTGGAAGCAGAGAAGGCTTTAGCTGACCTTGGATCTCAAACAAGTTGACCTTGAACTGAATCTAGAAGCTGGAAGAACCTGAAGCTTATCTAGGGACCATATATAAACTTCCCCCAGGGCCTCCAGCAGAGCTTCAAAGCCAGGAACCAAGAATTCGGTTGTAATTAGCCTGGTGACTGATGAATGACTTGAGGTGTTGTTTTATTTGTGTTTGTTTGGTTTAGTTTTGGCCAATGAAGTGAAAGAAGCCCAAAGTGGTGCCAGACCAGCCTGGAGTCTGCCAGCAAAGGAGCCAGTCCTAAACAGCCCTACCCATGGCCCACGATGGCAGATTTGTGAAGCTTTAAGGAGGGCAGCTTGACCCCTAGAGTGTCCTCCCAATGGTGTCTGTGGCTGGGATATTGCCTAGACCCTTCCCACCGTTGCCCACCCTTCACCTGCCAAGCCTCATCCCTTCCCCACCCCAGAGTAGGAGAGCTCCAGTCCAGGACTAGAGAGGGGGCACCGGAACCAGAAAGATCCAGACTCCACTCCCATCATGGTGTGAACATCCCTTTAGGACATCCAAAAGTGTGAGTCATGAAAGTGCTGGCACAACACAGCCTTGAGAGCTCAGTTTCCTTGTATATAAAAATGGAAGCAGCATGCCTTACTGCAGAGTCCTTGCCTCACAGTCCTCCAGGGTCCTTGGGGCATAAGGCCACATACAGATCAGAGACAGAGCTCTGCCCCAGCTAGTTCTGCAAAATGAGATCTGATCATGGTAGCTAGTGGAGCTGGAACAGATCAGAGTCAGGGCGAAGAAGAGGCAAGGGCTGATTATCTCTGAAAATACACAGGGTCTGCTAAGGAAAGAAGTCCCACAAATGTCAGTCAAAACTGGCCAGAGTCTTCCCAGAACCCAGCACACACATGTAGCATTCCCTGAGCCTGGCTTGGGGTGTCTGTGGAGGAGCTGATGTGAACGAGGCCAAGGTGTCTCCTATAAGGACATCCTAAAGAGAAATGAGAGACCCAGGTTCAGTCATCATGCAGGAAGGCCATGAACCATTGCCCACATTGGATGTTCCACCTATTGGCTTATTTCCGTGACTATAACAGAATGCATGAGGGAATTACATGAGAAGACAGGTTTCCTGTGACTCACAGTATGGAAAGTTACAGTTTGCAACCCAATGGTCTCTTGACTTGGCACATTAGATGAGGTTGAGTATCATGGTTGGAGGACCCACAGGAGAGGAACAGCCCAGGCTCCCGCAATCCCCATCAAAGACACACCTCAATGTCCTAAGGACCCCCTACTTACTCCTACCTCCTAAAGGTTCTTCAACCCACACCCAGTAATGCCACCCTAGGCACTCAGCCTTTAATACGGGAGCCTCTGAAGGACACATGCTTACACCATAGCGCTCCATTAAGTGGGGTTTAAATTCCAGTTCTACTTATGTCCTGCCTGATGAAGAGTGAATCACTTATCTCTCCGCTTTCACGTCAATTACAAAGTTCTATTTATACCAGACTATTGTTTATGTGCATGGCTCCTTTCTAATTACTTGTTATATTTTATGGACTTGTCTTATGTCACTCAACAACATAGAAATATTGAAGTAATACAGCCATTAAATGAGGTATAGTATGCAGATGTCTCCTGGCATGCCAAGCACGAATGTCGTGAAGTGTTCATTTTCTAAGAGAACACAAATAGTCCAATAGGAATCCAAAATATCAAGACATCAAAGAAGGCAAGGGTCCGTCCTGTGGGCAGAATCCTTGCAGGCTTCCTGGAGGAGATGACGTGGGGAATGACAGCAGGCAGGCTGCACTCCTCCAGCAGAGCCCCGGTGAGACCAACACATCCTGGATGTTCTGAGCACTGGGATACAAAGATCTGTGATGGGACATTAGCTCGTGGCTGTTCTCGGTCTCCCCAAGTAGCTCCTTCCCTGCTAGCCTGGCCCTCAGCCCTTAAGTCTATAACACTTCTAGATCCCAGGAAGGGATACACAGGGCTCCTGCATGGACAGATGGAGACCTGGGAGAGAACGTTCTGGAACTGGTATCTGGAGAGGTCCTCGGAGACAGAGCCTGCTGCGCGCATTTGGAGTGGTGAGTATGAAGGGAGCCATGAAGACTGCTGAGCAGGGAAGAGACAGCACCAGGTTCTCATGGTCAATTCAGACCAGTCAGGGTCTACTGGGTGCCTTCGGGGACAGTGCACCCCTTAGATATCCCTTTGAGGCCATATACTGTAGCCTTGGTCCCCAGAGGTCACTTCTTAAATATAAAATGCACACCCTACCCTACCCCAACCCGCTGCTGCAAGGCTCGTGTGTTTAAACCCTCAGTTCCCTACTTTAAAAGGTTATGGAATCTGAGGAAATGAGGCTCAGGGACAGGCCCGAGGGTTTTATAGCTCAGCACATTACAGTACATGTCCACTCTACTCTTCTACCAAAACCGTCCTGGCTGCACGTTCCTGCCACCAAGGAGATGCCTGCCACGATCCTTCCTTGTAGTAATTATTTAATCTCAGTGGGGGTTTCCACCCTGCCTTTGATCATTCAGTTCCCAGATAAAAGACACGCAGCCTTTATATTTATAATAAGCTTTTAATGAACTAGAACTGGGCAGATATCTACCCTCGACGCTATTATGTCTACTT
>JADRCC010568631.1:0-18347 GCA_019843855.1 Hylomyscus alleni
CCCTTCAAGGTTGACAGCTGTTGGGATTCTGCCATGAATCTTCTTTCGTTTCTCAGAGCTGCGGATGATATTTTTCATACACATATATTTTCCAGTGTTCTGTAAATCTCCCCCAAGGCCAGAAATCTACTCAGAGCTTCAGATTCAGCATCCTCTGGTTAAAAGGGATTTTTCAAATTTAGCATCTTAAAATTAGTATATTCCAAATGAAGATCGACATTCTCCCTCTTTGTATCTGCTCATGCTTCTCTGTCTGTCTCAGCTCCTCCCACGGCTTCTCTGTCTGTCCCAGCTCCTCCCACGGCTTTTCTCCCAATCATTGTATCAGAAACCTGGGAGGCATTTGTTCATTTGTTTGTTTTTACTTTTTATTTTTCTTTTATTGGAAAAAGTCTTTTGTTATTTTCATACAATATATTATTGATTATATTTTCTACTCTCCGCCCCCGCAACTCTCCCCAGGCCTTCCCCACCTCTGTTTCTATTCAAATCCATACTCTTCCTGTCTCTCCTTAGAAAACAAATGTGCATCTAAAGAATAATAATAAAATAAAAGAAGATTAAAAAATAAAGCAGGATGGGATAGTCAGAAGAAAAGGAACCAAAGAGAAAGCACAAGAAACACACATAGACGCACAGATCCTCATGTGCACACACACAGGAATCCTATGAAAATACAGAACTGGAAGCCATAATATATCCACAAAAGACCTATAAAGTTAAAAAAAAAAATGTCCTGACAAAACATTATGAAACAAAAAAAACCTCCAAAGACAACCTCATTTTGTGTTCGAGACCTACTGCTCGACATGGGACCTGCGCTTTAGACTACTTTGCAACCCCAGTGAGACTCTGTTGGAGAAAACCAATTTTTCATTTTGATAGTGGTTATCAATTGAAGATCATTTCAGAGTAAGGGTTGGGAGCATGTGTCCACACTTCCTCTGTCAGTGCTGCAACCCTATCTTCCACAGACCCATGCAGGCCCTGTGCATGCTGCCTGTGAGTTCAAATGTCTGTAAGAGTCATCTATCATTTCTGGCTCTTGGGATCTTTAAGCCTCGTCTGCTGGAGAGCTTCCTGAGCTAGACAGGGCATTTGATGGAAATATGCTAGTAAGGACTACTGAGTGTTCTAAGGTCTTTTACTCTCTGTACATTACCTGGCTCGAGTCTAGTAAGGACGACTGAGTGTCCTAAGGTCTTTTACTCTCTGTACATTACCTGGCTTGAGTCTAGTAAGGACGACTGAGTGTCCTAAGGTCTTTTACTCTCTGTACATTACCTGGCTTGAGTCTAGTAAGGATGACTGAGTGTCCTAAGGTCTTTTACTCTCTGTACATTATCTGGTTTGAGTCTCTACTTCAGGAGGCAGCTTCTCTGATGATGGCAGAGCAAGGTATTAACTGAGGAGTGTTTTAGGGTGTCATTGCTGTGATGAGACACCGTGACCAAGGCAACTCTTATAAAGGACAGCATTTATTGGGGCTGGCTTACAGGTTCAGATGTTCAGTCCATCATGGCAGGAAGCATGGAAGCATCTGGGCAGATGTGGTACTGGAAGAGCCAAGAGCTCTACATCATGATGTGCAGGAAGCTGGGAGGAGATTGTCTTCAGCAGGCAGCCAAGCTCTGCTCTTGTCAGAACCTGAGCACTAGAAGAGAGCTTCTTAAAACCCATCTCCACAGAGACACACTTCCTCCAACAAGGCCACACCTCCTAACAGTGACACTTCCCATGGGCCAAACATATTCAAACCACCCCACTGAGTACAAAAGAATTCCATTAGGAGTCATTTAGTAGACCAGTAAGTAGTATTTGGTTTTCCTCTAGGTCCCTGGCCGATCTGCTCATGTGTTCTTGGCTACCTGCACAGTGTTGGCTGTGGATTCCCTCACATGGAGTGGGCCTTACGTCCAATCAGATATTACCAGGAAGCATATTGGATTCTCTTCCTTGTCATGTTCAGAATTACATCTGTCCCTTTTTTCTCACAGACAAGACTACTATCAGTTGATCGGCTTGTCTACCTGCATGCTGTCATCTTTCCATCACCCCCTTCCTCTTATGCCCTGCAATTACTTTTATGAAATTTAAATGTCCTCCTACAACACTCTTGTTGAAACACAATGTCTTCCTAAACCATGCAGGATAAGGGTGAACCTGCCTAACCTCTGTACAAGCCAAATCGAAAAGCACCCTCTCATCCTTAAATATACAGCATAGACTACGGATGGGGACGAGGGACGCTGTGATTCACCTCTCCAACCCCAGCTGCTCTTCCACCCCGCAGCACCCTCGGCATACTGCCTTATACTTCCTTTCATGTTCTTATATGGTTAAAACAAACAAAAAAACCAAACAACCCCTCTGCATTACATAAAATTAAATAACTTTTAAAAAAACCTTCACCTCTCATAACAAACAACAAACTTCACATCTAAAGTTTAGAACACACGATTGAAATCCAGCAAGATTTAGTTCAAAATGGTACCCCTTGTTAACTATTTCTTCTCACTACTCTTTCAGGGCTTGACGGTCCATCTTCAGCTCGTTCTCAGCTGTGACGTAGACCGCGGGTGCCAGAGGTTGCCTGTCTTCCCACCCTGAGCCAGAGGTTTCTGTCTTCCCATACTGAGCGTGCGTGGTGCCCTCAGATGCCCCCCTTTCGTTCACAGTTTAATCCACCGTTTTGTGAGCTCAGACTGAACTCTTGCTCACCTCTCTTGCCTCAGAGCTGCCTTTGAAGGGGAGGAGGATGCATGTCATGGTTCTGACTCGGGCCCAGCTGTTCCCAATTTTTTCATTCCTCAATGGCTCCTTGCTCAGAGCTGTGCTGCTTCTCAAAGGGAGAGCTGGGTCGGGGAGAAGAGAGCTCCCGTACCCCGTCGCAGCCTGGATTTCTTTCCAAACGGGCCTCAGTGTGGTGGCCTAATATGTAACATCATGGGTGTCTTTGTTTAACTTCGGGGTTTGTTTCATCAAAATAAAGAGTATTCATGTGCGTTAAGGAAAAATTTGACAATAGAAAACAGAAAAAAACCAAAGCACCCATTCCATTATTGTTTTTCCAGACACCCCTTTAGACTTTTTATTTACGTACAGAACTTCAGTTTTGAAGCATTACTCATAATGTTTAATTTCCACTCCATACTGGTACTGTCCATTCTGCATAAGATTTCACTAAGTGGGTATACTGGAGAATGATTAGTGGTTTTAGTTATACTTTAAAGGTTTTTCCAGAGTTATTTTGAAAATAACAATGAGAACAAAGAAAAACAGCACACAACAATAACAACGACACACAAGTCAACATCTTTAATAAAAAGGAGTGTTTCCTCCCGCTGTTTTTTAGATATGTGCCATTCACACTGCAGTAACTTAGTGTGGGTTTCATCTTTTCTGTCCGGCTATCCTGATGTGTTTCCTCTGCTTTCAGAGGTCACAGGTCAAATCATGTCTGTGATTCTGGGGGAAGCTGAGCATCTCCTCCTAATGTCTGCCTATGTCCCCCCACCATTTTCTTTTCATTTGTTCTGATCACTAATATATTTGAGACCAGAAAGCAAAGACATAATTAACTAAAGAAGTTTAAGTCCTATTTACTGCAAATACATTTCAAATTTGTTTTTTTTTGTTTTTTGTTTTTTTTTTAGCCTAGAGATTAAAAAAATAGTGCTGTAATTGAATTAGTCACTATTGGGGTAAAAAAGACCATAGGTCTGTCTATATGATAGAATAGAGCATTCCAACAATATATTTGAGAATTGAAAATACAGTTAGCAATACAGGCCTGGTAGCACAGACCTGTAATCCCAGTTACTCAGAGACCGTATGAGGCAGAAGGATGGAGAGGTTCAAGAATAAATTCAAGGCCAGCAGGAGACCTCGCCTCTGAGGCTGGGGTGCTAGCTCAGTGTCATCCAGGCCCAGGTTTGGATCCTTGGCACACAGAAAAACCACTGTTATAGAAACCAAGTTTGTTTGATTAAGTTTCTTGGAAAAATATAGATTCTCACATTATTCTAGGTATCAAAATACGTTTAAAATGCATACGTTTAAAAGTTATTTGTAAAATCACTAACACATAATCCTTAGTGTATAGAATGGGATGTCCTAAGTTTGGGTGGAGTGGGGGTGTGGCATGAAGAAAAGAACAAGGACTTTCCATTCTTTTAACTTCAACTTAATAATAGTAGTAAAAGAGCTAGCTGGTCTCTGCCGCCATAAGGTTGCCTTTTCTGGTTTCATTTTTAAACCTACTGAAGCTATTCTCGAACTTTTGTTACTTAATTGATTCATTAAGTATGGTATGTCTGCTGCACACCGGTTCTGTGTTGGGCAATCAAGTGCTGGCGTACACAGTCCCTGCTGTGTGCAATTCATGTTGGAGAAAAGTGAAGTCGGGCACTGCAAATACACCGAAGTGAAATGCCGTAAGAGATGCGGAATACGGGAGGTTAAAGCAGTAGGGAGCGACAGTGTGAAACACTAGTCACAGAGGGACTGCCTGGGAAAACTTTCCTGAGAAAAGGGCATCTATTTTAACTGATTGGATTTACATTTGTTTTAACTGATATATAAGAAATCAAACTGTGCGTATCTATGGGATATTGTGTGATGTTTAACACCCGTGTGGTGTTAAAAACAGGTTGAATGCCTATCTCCTTTGTTATTTCTTTATCGTAAAACTATTCAAAGTCCTTCTAGCTTTGTATGTATAACATCATCATTGTCTGCAGTCACTTCATTGTGCACCAGCATGCTTGAGCTTCTTACCTCTACCCACCCATGACGGATACCCGCTCATCAGTCTCTCGCCGCACTCTCCTCTTTCTACCTTCTCAGACTCTGATCTGATGCCCACCATTCTGCTATCAACTTCTATAAGATTCGAGTCTTTAGAGTTTGCACATAAGTGAGGCCATCCAATATCTGTCCTTCCCTTTGCATAATGATTTCCAATGGGATGCATGCGGTCAGAAACTATAGGATTTCATTCTCTTAGGTGAATGTCTACGTACCACGCTCTCTTTGCTCCTTGGTTGATGAACATTCACATTGTCCCTATTTATATTCCATTTCCTTTACTCGTTGGTCAATGATGACTTTTGTTTCTATTTCTTGGCTTCTGTGACTAGTACTATAGCAGATGTGCAGGGCCAGCTATCTTTTCAACACACTGCTTCCACTTCGTGTGTTATATAGAACCAAGAGGAGAAGTGCTGGATCCTTTGTTCTGTTTTTAGCCTTTGGTCCCCATTTCATACAGCTTTCAGTAATGGTTGTATGAGGTTACACTAGGCCCCATGGTATGCGAGGGTCCGTAATGGTTGTACTAGGTTATATTAGCCCTAAGGTGTGCAAATGTCAGTAACAGTTGTACTAGATTATACTACCCCACATGGTGTATGAGGGTCTGTAATGGTTGTACTAGGTCACACTAATCCCCATCGTGTGTGAGGGTCAGTAACAGTTGTGCTAGGTCACACTAGCACCCACAGTATTTGAGGGTCAGTAACAGTTGTGCAAGGTTGCACTAGCCCCCATGGTGTTCGAGGCTTCCTTGTTCTATGTCCTTAGGGTTTTTAATAATCAGCATTCTTATTGGAATAACATCATATTTTGTTTTGATTTGCATTTCCCTGTTCATCAGTAATGTTCAATAATTTAACATTGTCTGTTGGCCATTTCTATGCCTTGCTTTGAAATCTATGTAGATTCATTGTTTATTTTACGATAGTGCTTTGGGGTATTTGGAGTTTCTTATATATTCTGGTGACACTCAAACAGACACTCCAGAAGAAATATACTCAGCTTTCTTGGGAAATGTGTTCCAGGTGGACAAGAAATTTACAAAGCGGCAGCAGCGCTCCTGTGTTTGACCACAGCAAGAAGGTAGAGTACTACATACTGAAGCAGAGATACCGAAGCAGAGATGGCAGCTGTGTCTGTGGACAATACGGGAAGGTGAGAGTCCGGAGGACTTGAAGTGCTTGTTGATCAACGGAATGGGCCAGACACTATTTACAGAGGTGAAGGAGGGGCTTTTCTATCTGTGCTTGTTTTTTGCTATGCAGTGGCGTGTGTCGTGAGCTTGTTTTCTGTACACAGTCTTAGAATGTATTTTATCACTCACTTTGGATCCCTTAGAGTTGGTCTCACCCACCCTCTCTTCAGCTGAATTCTTGTGGCTCATTCTGTTCTCAGCATAGGCACCTCTTCCTTCAAGCACACCATCACCTCTAATATCCAGGGATCACTGGAGTATAGAATCCAATATTCCTATGTCCATCCTTCCTTTCTGATTAGAACGGAGAGTTAGAAGAGACAGAATTATGTTCTCTTTTTCTTTGTATATTCTAGCCTTATATACTGCTAGCTGCAGAGTGATACTCTTCCATTTGTAAACTAAAATGTGGAATGGCTGGATAAACTGATGCAGGGTAGTGACTTAGGGTGGTAATGTGTAACAATGGAGTGGTTTGATGGACTTGGGGAGAGGGAAACAGTTAACAATTAACAATTGCAAGGTGGGTCTTGCAGCTGTATTAGGATGGGAGAGGCTGGGAAGTCAAGATGGTGAGAGGAGAAAAAGCTAGCAGGGCAGCGCTCTGCGGTTGACAAATGTGTCAGGTCAAGGCTGTGCTGTGGACAGAGGGTCCTCATGACCTTATAGCACATCCTTTGGTTCCCACTGAGAGAGTAGTTTTTCCCCATGTAACTTCAACTAAAAAGGAAAACTTTCCGCCTCACAGACTGGTATCTCCTACATAACTTGCTCATGCTACAGAATTTATCCATTTGCTCTTTTATCACTTTGTGGAAATTTTTTGTGTTGTCTTGTCAATAAATAATTAGAAGGGCCAGGCTGTAAAGACTCCTCATGTTCTTTACCATCCATCAGACTTCTAATGAGAATAAGAGACTTCGGTATGTTAAATAGTCACTTTAATTTTTATGCCATTTTTAAAAAGTTGGTTGTTTTTTTATGTCTGTGCTTATTAGTCATTGGTTACCAGAGCCTGTTCTACATCAGGAGGAAAAGTTACATAGGTGCAGTGCTATATATCTGTAATCTTGGCAGTCAGGAGGATTCTGAGTTCAAGACCAGCCTGGGCTATATCATCAGACCTTATCTCAAAGGAAAAAAAAAAGGACCAAAGAAAGAAAAACTAACTTACAAAGGCATTATTTGTTTTATTGTGACAATTATTTCTAGCATGGTGGTATCTGCTAAGCCATCTATTTTGCATATTTGCTATCACCCTTAAAGCTGTCCCCAGGACAGATAGACCACTTGGGATGATGAGATTTACATATATTTTTTTCCTGATTATTCTAGTGGTTTTATTCTTTTTTTCTAGAAAAGCCATGGTATATGCCAATGTGATCTTTAGAGGTGAAGAGTGTGGTTCTGTGCCATCTTCACACTGAAACGTTGGAAAAGAGAGAGATCAAGTTGTCAGAGAAATCTCTGCCTGTGGAATCATCCGTGACCAGGTATTGTAGAGAATAGTGAATGAGAGCATGAGAGCAGTTGAGAAACTATGTGTACTGAGAATTATAAAACTGCACTCTAGTCTTCAAGTTTGGTTTCAACCTAGAAATTGTCTCTTCCTGATGGCATATATATATATATATATATATATATATATATATATCTGCCTGCCTGCCACGCCCACTCGTGTACTCCAGTTACATCTGCAATATCAGGGGTAAAAGCCTGATTAAGGACAAGAGGCGTTATGACTTCAAAGGGACTTTGTGCTTCCTGGGTATTCAGTCAGTCGTGGCATCCCCTAACTCAGAGGTAGCCCAGATATGTCCTTGTGAACTCGCGTGCTAGGTGTCCACCAAGATATGGTTTATTAATAGCTAGACAAAATTGGACATTGCTCTCTGACCTTTACCAATGTTCCAACATCTTAGCCAAACCCTGGCTTGGAATTTTGTAAAGAATGTTACCCATCCAGACTAATTGCCTTCAGCATTGTTGGTAGGGCATTGAAGCTTACAGAATGGGAGACTTATCCCAGGGCAAGGCCAAGTAGAATCCTCATTCTCAGTCAGGTACTGCAGCTGAACCACTCCTAGGAATTAGCCAGAAAGAGACATGACTTTATTAGCCCAGAAGATTAGCACAGTGGGTGTTTTACTAAGGATGGGCAGGACCTTGAGCCGAGTGTGTGTGAGAGACAGTGTGCAGCAGTCAGCATTTGAGGTTGAAGACTGGAGATTCAAAATTCGAGCCTCTACCCTCCTGGCTGGAGCATCCGCAGCCCCCCCCCCCACCCCTGACTCTGGTCGGGCCACATGAGCCCAGGAGTGCTGCACCAGTTCAGAGGAGATGGCTGCTGCTTTAGACCCAGTGTGTTTCAGGTGGCCTCAGATGTACCTCAACTGCTGAGCTGCCAGATTTATCATTTCTCTTTTGCAATGACTGTAAAAGTCTGATGCCATTTTTAAGAAATACATTCAGATCCTGCACTTCCATATGTTGTCTCTGCCATCATTTCTTCGCCTACACCTCATCGACCTGACTAGGATCCTGTTTCTCTCACAGGTTGAGGGAGGCCCAGACTGGCCGGCCCATGGCACCTGCCCTCTCTTCCTCTCACTGTCTTCCTTCCTGTCTTCTCTTGAAAGAATATGCAAATGTGCTCCAGGACTCAGGTCCCTTCTGCCTTTGAACATATTTGCACAGAGATAATCAAATGACCACAAACACCTTGACTTTTTATGGTGTTGAACTTGCTGTTAAATCCCAGTGAATCGGATGCATTAAGTCAAGGTAAGATAATAGGAGTCAAGAGATTCCCAAGGACAAATAACATACAAATCCAGGGCTTGGGATTCTCTGTGGCGTGTGGGTGAAGCTGAGCAGTCACTGTGGAGCTTTTGGGAGAGTACACCAAGTGTGACTGGGAGCCACTGTGGCTGCAAGTGTCCTGTGAGGTGGTGGTGCTACATGGACCCTCTCCAGAGCCTATCAGTGGGCAATGCCAGGATAAAGGAATTGGTAACCACCTTCTTCTGGGCTGCTGCTTGAGCAGGACACATAGGACATCGTGGTAAATGCAATCAATGGATGGCTAAGAGGAAGATGCAGAAGATGAAAATATCGTTGGTAGCATAGCTAACTCATAGGCACCATCGTCGGAATTCACCCAAAGCAACATCTTAGCAATGGTTTTTGTGAAATGAAGATAGTCACTGGGATGAGTAAGATGGTGCACATTTGTAACCCAAGCTACTTTGGAGCCTGAGACAGGACAGAGGACCCTGATCATCACATGCTAGTATTTGCAAAAGACCTCTGCTCCAGCTGGGGAATCCATTTGTTTTCTTCCATTGGAATGAGTTTGTCACAGAGTAAATTACCCTGTTTCTAACAACAACAACAACAACAACAAAACAGCAAATACAATAAATGATAAATGTTTGAGAATAAAGACTTGTTTTGTGATCCCTAACAAAATGAAACCATTCATAATGGATGAAATCTAAGTTGACAAATGAAATTTTATGTTTGCTTTCTCTTTTAAACAAATGACCATTGGAATCAAATGGTATGTTGTCTACATCTTTTAGCTTTTTATAAAAACTGCTTGCCATGGTTCATAGGCAGTTATAGCTGAAAGAATTGATAAAAATCAACATAATATTGTGTATGAATATGCATACATCTGTAGAAGCATAGATGTGAGGAGGCCAGAGTCAATAAAATAAATTGAGTCCAATTTAGAAAACAAAATCTGGGCTTCAGTTGTGGGTTTGTACTAACTGCTCTTCAGAAAGGCACTGTTCATTTATGTGGCTGTAACAGATCAGCTGAAGTTTATGATCAACACGTTTTCTCATAGTTGCACAGGCTGAGAAAATCATAATAGAAACCCAGGCAGGCTTGTTGGTGGGTAAGGGCTGTTTTTAGCACCTTGGAGATGTGTCCTGGGAGAACAGGAGCATTGTATCCTCATTAGGTAGAGGGTCAGAAAGAATTAACTTCCTCCAGCTTCCTCTTGTCTAGTTCAGTTCATAGGAGAGAAGCTATCCAGCCCTCACACCGCTTGCGACCATCGTACTGACCACAGTAGTCTCAGCACCTTGGATCTGGAGGGGGCATATCAAAGTGTGGTGCCTCACAGGGATGTGAGCCGAAGGAGTGGTGCAACTTCACATCCAAACCTGGTGACTGTCATCCTAAAAACCAATGTATCATAATACTTTGAAAGCTGTATAAAATTAACCACTTTAGAGAAAAGTAAATGACATAAATCAAGTAATACACGCTCCCCAAGAATTTGGTTTCCAGGAGAGATGTGAATCCTGGAAAGTGTGTGCTGAGTCCTTTGAGCTTCTGTTGCAGGTCAGCTTTTGTACCCTTCCTTATCCTTCTCCCAACCCAATGAGTCCCGAGGGAAAGGATTTACAAGACATTCGTGAGTGATTTTGACTTCCCCACAAAGCCTTGTTTGCTAAAGCCAGTTCACTAATACAAACCCTTCACATTGCTCAATTCAGCCTGAAACGTTTGGCAAGACCTTCCACCATGGAAATGGATACTTGCCATTGGGTGAGAAGAAGGGGAGAATGTATCATGCTGTGAGTCTCCACTACTCTTTACATAGCTAATGTCAAACTTTCAGTCCAAGATTTGCTTCTGTTGGGGCACATGCTAGGCAGTTGGGGGCAGGAGATACAGAGGTGAAGAATAACAACTTTCTGTTGGTTGCTATACGGTGTGCTGTTGAATTTGCTCTTTCTAGCCACCCTGAGAAGTGTTCTCAACTTTTATCTTTACTGTATTTTGTTTGTAAAGGAACTAGTCAAACTGAAGGGGTATCATTGACTTGGCCACAGTCAAATAGCTAGTGAAGACTGGGATTCCAGCTTTCAGCCTAGGTATGTCCCACTACCCGAGTCACTTGCCTCCTCTGACCCTTAAAGGATTTAACATCCATAAAGATAAGCCCATATGCCACTATGTACCGTGTAGAGAATTTGTAATGTCATTAAGAGTTCTTTTAAGAAAACGGACAAAAGAAAGATTCATTCTATCTTGGGTAAATAAAGACATCTAAGAAAGAGCTTAAAACTGCTTTTAAAATTATTTTTGTTTTATTTGAATGGATATTTTATCTGCATATGTCAGTGTACCACACATGTGCCTGGTGCTAGAGGCCAGAAGAGATGTTTTGGATCCCTTGGAACTGGAATTGCAGACAGTCGTGAGCCATCAGGTGCTAAGGACCATCCAGGGTCCTCTGTAAGAGCAATAAGGACTCTTAATCACCGTGCAGCCCTGAAAGTGCAAAGATACAACAATGCAAAGATAAATGTTCAGAAGAAGCCACGGGTATAGTTTTGTGAGGATCAGGAGGGTCTTGATACGGATGCATGAATTTCAAGGCGATGGGAACTACAAGCTTGGTATTTTCGTTGTTGAACTCAGCAGGCATGCGAGTTCTAAGTAAAGCGCCATCCATTCACGTTTCTAAGCACTCCATTTCTGATTACTTGGCAGTTTGTTGAAGGTTTACACAACATTTCCTCATCTTCTGCAGGGCCCTGTGTGCCACAATCATTCTAGGACAGCTCTTGGTTTTTTTTCCCTGAGACTCAGTCTAGCCAGGATCAAACTCCAGTTCTTGCTCTAACCACTTGTTTATCCTTGAGCTTTAACTGGCCTGCAGGTTTCTCCATTAAGAAAAAAAAAAAAAATGAGAATCATTATTTTCCACTCCAAAGAGCTGTGAGTACTGAAAGAGGCAAATTTGACACAGTCATGGCATTTGCTAGTCATGGCACAAGGGGAGGTGTACTAGAGGTAGGCCATCCTGGGCTCACTGATGATGGTCAGGTGGGGAGGCTGACCGAAGTCAATTTGAAGGTCAAAAGGTGAATTTGGAGGCTGTAGCAGAAGCTGGTGTGAGGAGTGGCGAGGACCAGACCTAAGGTATCTTTCGAAAAAGAAAAAGTCAGGTTTTAAATACCGTGAAAGCTTTACAGGTGAGAAAAAAAAAGAGAAATAAGTGCTTTTTAGTGTCTCTAAAGGAAAGCTTCTTTTCCTTCATTCGTTGGCTTTAAAGGTTGAATTCGTAATGGTTTGTTCCACTGTCAAAATTCTATAAATACACGAGATAATTCTACCCTTTGCACCTGTCCAAACACCAAGGAAGATAAAGGGACTGCAGTGAAGTCCAGCCCCTTCCTCTCCTTAATGCGGCTCCATTGATTTTCCGAAAACAACTGAAAGACAATAAATTGCCCCAAATGCTTCTTCTTCCAAGACCAGGCTTGTTATTGGCCCGTGTGTTCCCAGCAGACTCGAGGTGCTAAGGCCCACAGCTGGACTGTAAAACGCTTTGGCAGCTCTGAGGATATATAGGGCCAATTTCCTTTGTTCCCACCAGAGCCTTGGGAGTTTGGGGTTATAGGCTGTGGGCCTCATGACTAATTTGGTTTATTTATTTTGTAGGTCAATGACCAAAACTGCTAAACCTTCACAAGGATGCTCAGGAGGAGGTCAGATCTTGTCCACAGACCTGAGGCTTAAGTTGGGGCTGGGTTGGGTAACTTTCAGGGACTTGCCCTGGCCACTCTTACTTAGTCAAGGGGAGTTGGCTTTCTGCCAGAGGCTCTTCCATTCTGTTAGACTTTGTCCAGAAGACTGGAGTGTTTCTAAAGTGTTTCTAAAGACTCCTGACTGTTGCATGTTTGGTGTGGGGCCTATAAGGCTGGAGTGGCTATGGAGGGCTTAAAATGTGGCCCAAATTGATACAAAGCATACTTGGGTTTCAAAGACGTAGTGGGAAAAGGAAGAAAGAAAAAGTGTCAACTTTTAAAATATTGGTTGCAATGGGAAATGACAGGATTTGTGTATCTTAGACTATAATATTCAGACTAAAGGGTTGGGAAGATGGCTCGTTGGTTCAGAACACATACTGTTCTTCCAGGGCATCTGAGTTTGGTTCTCACTACCCATGTCAGGTGGCTCCCAACTGCTTATTGACTCCTGCATATCAGAGGGCAGCTCCCACTCGCACAAACATACTCACACACAGACGCACACTTACACACACAATTAAAATGAAACACATCACTGAAAACAAACCAGGCTGTTAGGTAAACAAGAGAGTCCAAAGCAGTTCGTTTCCCTTTAGCTTCTCCAATATGCAGGCTGAGTAACTTAAAGATTCCATGTGCGACTCATACTGCAGTGTTCTTGAAGAGCATCCCCTTGGCAGGAGTCCTTTAGGTCCCCTCCTGCCCCCTTATTGTGAAGGCCCTGCCAGCCTGGCAAACCTGTCATTTCATCACCTCATTCTTTCCAGGGGTAGACCCATTCAACCGCATTTCCACTTGGTTGGTTCCTATTCACTACATATGCAAAGGTTTGTTTTTGCTAGAGGTAATCATGGTTACTATCATTTTAGAAGAATTTTTTTTTCTCAAAAACTGATATATGTGCTCTTGCTTAGGGTGGACTCTAAGAGAATACCCAAGGGATTTGGGATCATGGCTAACTGGTTTTGGTTGGCTACCATTGACTGGACTAGTATCTCGTTTCAACATTTAAATCTAACACAAAGAAGGAAGAGGGTTGAGGAGGGATAGGGGTGAAAGCTTGCCATTTGTTGGTTAAGATGCGACAGGAAATTGGTGCTGTGCACAGGTAATGTGGAGGAGCTCTGATGAAGCCAACTTCCTTAGGTGTGGAGCTCTCCAAACAGGCAAGCGGGCTCTCACTCCAGGAATGGGGACATTTTCTCAGTGGGTGTTAACAACTAAGGAAGACAAAATGGCAGGGCCACCCATGCAGGGAACCTCCTGCTATGTATTTTACTGACTTACACCAGACTTATCCTCTGTTTTTCAAAATTAATCCAGGCAAAGGTAGAATAAGATCATGTGACTATTACTTCTGATTACCACGAGTTTTGGAATCTAACATTTCATTATAGGCATATTATGATATTCATATTTGTAATATGTTTTTAAATTTATATACAGACACACAGACACATACACCACACACACACACACACACACACACACACACACACACACACACACCTTTTTGTTGCTAGAACCTTGACCTGGAAATATTTTGAAAAGAAAAATTGTTAAAATGGTGTTGGAATTTAATCTTTATAACTGAGTTAGTTAAGAGCCCTATGGTTTTTTTTTTTTTTTGTATTAAACATGATAAAATTTGACACAAGTTAAAATCATCTGAGAACAGGAACCTCAACTGGGAAAATGACTCCATCTGATTAGCCTGTCAGCAAGTGCGCAGGGCATTTTCTTGGTTAATGATTAATGTCAGAGAGCCCAGCTCACTGTGGGTTCTGCTACCCTGGGCAGGTAGTCCTGAGTGGTATGAAAAAGCAAGCTGGGGAAGTCATGGAGTAAAACCTTGAAAGCAGCCCTCCTTCATGGTCTCTGCTTCAGTTCTGGCCTCTTGGTTCCTGCCTTGGGTTTTCGTCTTCCCCTCACACTGTACTGTTATCTGAACGACTAAAGTAAAACAAACACGTTCACTCCCGAGTTGTTTTTAGTTGTTTTTAATCTTTATCAAAACAGTAGGAATCCAGTGAGCAATGTTTTATTTTTATGGACATGGGCTCTAGACAAAGTGATGGTCTTGCTGGATAACTATCTTGCAGACCTTCTAGGTAAATACTGAAATACATCCTCTGAGCCTGTGGCTGTAGGAAACTATATTTTCAGTATTTTAGAGGCTTCTCATTTTTATAGAGAAAATGTGAGAAATTAATCTCTAAGCTTTTTGGTCTTTTCCAAATGTTTCTTGGTGGTCTTAGGAGATAATAGAGCAGCTACACTATTTTCTTTTTAATTTTCAAAATAAAGAAAAAAATGTCTAACTTCATAGTTAAAATGTAGAATCTTTGAATTAAACTTTAATTCTGTAATTCAGGAAATTTTATATAAAGTGTTTGACCCATTTCTGAACTAACAGTAAGCCTTGGCATCAATGCTAAGTTTATAGAGTTCATGGCTAGAGAATAACTAGGCAGGATATACAGGTGATTATTTCCCACTGCACTGCAGTTTTGCTAGCTAAGGCATATCATGTGAAAGCTATACAGAGGCATAAACAGAAATGCTCTCAAGCTCAAACTTTCCCTAAAACGAACCAAGAAAATACTAGCTTTGCTGCACATCTGTTTCGGTTGTGGTCATTTCAGTTACAAGTGATTATATATTTAATTAAGACCACCTTTAGCAATGAAGATAATTTACAGTTTCACAAAACATAGATTTTCTAAAAACCAAATTGTGTTAAATTTTCAAACTTCTCATAAAACATGTGACAAATTCTCCAAAGCACAACTATCAACTTCCTGGAGGGAAGCATTTGGTACAAAAGATGTAAGTGAGTTATTTTTGAAAAATTTATGGATGTCTTTTTCTCTTTAAAATCCTTGCTATTACTATAGTTAAGCTCAGTTATGTATTCAGTAAAACCTTATTCTTTCAGAGAGAATGTCTCTTATACTTTTTAAAAAAATGCTGATCAAGAGATTCATTATGTGTCAAAATGATAATAAAGAAATCTCAAGATTGAAGTAAATCATATTCACTTATCACACACATGTAATATATTAAATATATACATAAGTATATACACATATATAAATGTTTATGTTTAGAGAATCAAAAAATAATAAAAAAGTATTCAACAAATTAGTGTCAGGCACTTTATTTTTGTTGTTGGCCATAGAATACTCAAGAGTCTTGGTACAAACTCTTATTAATAGTACTAATTATTACCATGTACCAAAAATGTAAAAATGTCAGCACAGTATTTAAGTATAGGAATGCTGTATTAACTAACTCTATGCACAAGCTACAGTACTGTTTCGGAGGAATCACATCCTTACTCATTGCTGGCATTTGTAACCTGCTAAATGCTAAGTTGCCAACAGACTTTGCTGACTTGTGAATCTGGTTTGAATGATGCAGAATGTATGGTGCTATGCCCAGTGTTAGAGAAACTTCACTGAGCTTCTGGTAAATGTCAAGACAATACTGAAAGAGATTTTTACAGTGAGTACAAGCCTACACTAAGAAAAGAGAAACATCTCAAACTAACGCTGTATCTGAAGATTCTAAAAAAGGAAGAAGCTAAAATCAATGCTTTAGAAAGAGGAATGAGATGATGAACATTAAGGCAAAAATAATAGGATAAAACATAGAAAAACAATAGAAAAATCTGTCAAGGATGGTGAACAACTACACATTGGCATGACACGCTATCTTAAAGGAATGCAGGTAAATACCAAGTGATTGTATCAATGAATGTGAAACAATATTTGACAGAGTTTGGCAACTTGTCATGATAAAATCACTCAGTAAAAAATATAGAGAGAATTTACCCCAACAAATAAAGACCATACATAAAATGAAGACTCCAAACTAACAACACATATACATTTACAATGATAGCAAAAATAATAGGCTAGGAATAAATTAAGAATGTAAAAGGCTTATACATTGAAGATGTAGTATGTAAAAGATGTTTATCATTGAATGAATACATAAAGAAACATATACAATGCAATATTATTCAGACTAAAAAAATGTTTTTACAGAACTTTCTGGAAGAGATACAATCTTTCTGCTCCCTCTTCCACAATGTTCCTTATTGCGATGAGTAGACATTTCATCTCTATATTGAAGAGAAGCAGGGATAGTAGAAATCCCTGTCTCATAATTTCAATAGGATTAATTTGAATTTTTCTCCATTTAGGATAATGTTGACCGTGGTTTTATCATATATGCCTTTATTATTGTTGAAGTACTATCTTGGGGTTTCCATTGCTATGAATAGGCATCAGGGTCAGAGCAACTCTTATGTAGGAACACATTTAACTGGGGCTGGCTTACAGATTCAGTTTTATTCCATTATCACCATGGTGGGAAGCATTGCTGTGCACAGAGAGGCATGGTACTGGAGAATAAGCCAAGAGGGGAGTTGTATATCTGGATCAGCAGGCAGCTGGAAAAGGGAATGACGCTGAGCCTGGTTTGAGCTTCTGAAACCTTAAAGCCCACCCACAGGGACACACTTCCTCCAACCAGGCCACACCTCCTAATCCTTGTAAACAGTGCCATTCTCTGGTGCCTGAGCATTCAGATCTATGAGGCTATGGGGCCCGTTCCCATTCCAACCACCACTGTTATTCACCTCACCTGTGTTCCTTCTTATGTTTTTTTTTTCCTATCTTTCAGGATAGGATGCTACCAGATGTTTTCCTGTCGTTTCCAAAACACAATGGGCTTTAACCATTTATTCGCCACTCCCCTCCCAAAGAATCCAGACATTCACAAAGCCCTGGTGACAGATTTCTTGTGTCCCTTACAGTACTGCCACTATAGTGTGACCCATCGATAAGCTTTCTTCTCCTGTTCACCTTGACGCTTTCTAAACATTACTCATTGATAGAGATACCAAACATGATAAAAAATAGTTTCCGAGTCAAAAAAAATAGTTTTAGAATGTCTACCCTTGAACAGAAATGTAGCTTTCTTTTAACCTCCATACTATTAAAAAAAAATACATTAAAAAACTAAATCCAATAAGTTTTTCACATTGCTTTCTGGAACATTTATAAAAAACATAGAAATGGACTTTCGTTTACATTTTCCCCATAATTCATGTGATTAAATGCTATAGTTACATAAAGCTTTGGCTGAGATTTAACCTATATGGAGTGGAAACTTAAAGGTTCTTGGAAAATCAGTTGGATGGTGTTTTGCTGGGGCAAACTCATGAAGGGACATTTAGCTAAAGTGAAAGGCCAAGCAGCCTCCTGAAGGAATGTTTCACCTGCAGCAGCCACAAGTGAGAGGATGTTCTGCTAAAGCAAGCGTGTGAAGGGACACGAGAAGAAGGAGTCTTTCCTAACACATGGCACACATGCATCGGTCCACTTCACATTGCGTAGTTGAATTGCCTTTGTCATGACTCCGTAGAGAGAAACCCATCAAAAAAAAAAAATATCTGGTGGTGTGCTGCGGCTTCTTGCCACTTGTACTGACGTGAGCTGATGGGCAGTGATGTCAGCTGAGACAGACACACAGGCTGAGATCCAAGACACGTGCTGAGGCAAGACCTGTGGAGAGCACATGTTTGGAGAGAGCATCGAAAGGGTGCAATTGACAGGGACAGGGCCTGAGCTAGGCGTGAGTATAGAGCTGGCTGTGCAGCGCTTGTGGGTCTCACATCTTCACTGATCTTTGCTTACCCGAGAAAGGCGCAGCAGAGAACTTTTCTTGGTCACCCTCCTGGTCCCTCCTGCTGACCTGTGCCTAGG
>JADRCC010568631.1:18357-29526 GCA_019843855.1 Hylomyscus alleni
TGGTCACCCTCCTGGTCCCTCCTGCTGACCTGTGCCTAGGCTGAGGCCGGGCTGTCTCTGCTAGGCAGTGCCATCACTGCCTATACACTGCTGAGACATGTTTGCTCTTCCAACTCTACCAAACTGGATTGCTGGCGTATCCATGAACTTTGCAAGTGGATCGAGCTGCTGCTGCTGCTGTCAACCTGTGAATTGAACTGCCGATTTCCAGACAATGTAGACGGGAATTGCTCCAAAGAACCTTTCTAAACAGGCACACTTCCCCTCACCCCCAGTCTCTTTTCTTTTTGTAGTAACCTCTGGTGGGTGGTGGGCTACAAGGGAGGTTAAAACATTTAAGAACTATCATTAAAAATAGGCTTTGAAAATAATTAAAAATACACCTATAGACAACACAAAAGCAAAATAAGGAAGCAACATATAAAGTATGGCCTACTACAGGGAAAGCTTGTGTGATGTTTACTCTCAAAGCATGATTAATATTTCTGAGAATCTTTGAAAGCGACCTACGTATGACGTTCACGGGGAGAGGGGATTCATGATGTATTGCAATTACAGAGAAGAGCTGAATTCCATGTTAGTGATTGAATTCTAATTATCCCACAACATGTGTACATAATGAGGAAGCAAAGAATGTGGGTAATTGGGTAGTTCTGTTGAAAATTAAATCCCGATCATCTCTTTAACTGGTGGCTAGTAAATGTGTGCCTCCCGTTCCCAAGGCACATCTTTAACAGAGTTGGCTAAGGCTTTTACAAGCATGCTTTCTGCTCACCATACATCTTCACTGTCCACCCAACACTGCAAACCTTTAACAACAACAACAACAAAGCTTTTTTTATTATTATTCCATGTGCTTGGGTGTTTGACCTACATCTATGTTTACATACCATGTGAATGCCTAGTGCCTCTAGAGGCCAGAAGAGTGTTGGATCCCCTAGAACTATAGTTATGAATGATTGTGAGCTGCCATGTGGGGACTGGGAATTGAATCTGAGTCTTCTATAAGAATTGCCAGTGCTCTTAGCCACCGAGCTATCTCTCTGGCTCTGCAACACTGCAAGACTTTATGTAATAGAAAGATTAAAATATTGGTTATGAGGACCTGTGCTACAAAAGTAGAATTACTTCTTAGAATTGTGGTCAAGCTAGATCTGGATGGCATTTACCTAGTTGGGATTAGAATCCAGAAGTAGAAGGTTCTATTAAGCACTCTGGATGAGCGTCATGTCGAGAAGGCTTCAGTCAGGGGATTGGAGCATTTTTAGAAAGGTGAGTGGGAGACTTTTTAGCTTGAAGGTTTCTTGTACTTTGGATTGTAAGTTTCCCTCAAAAGGTCATGTTTAAAGGCTTGATTCCAAGTATGACATTGTTGGGGGTGTAAGTTTTAGACAGTGAACTTAGTGGGAGGCCTTTGGGTCATTGAAGGTGTGCCATGAAAATGAATCGGGGACCCCAGTTTCTTCCTCTCTTTCTTTTACGTGCCCCAACAGTGAGGTAAATACATCACATCCAGGTTGCCCCCATCATGTTACACTGTCTCCTAGCCAAAGCCTAAGGTACCGGGTTCCTCTTCTATGGACAGAGTCTCCTAAGCTATAAGCCTCAAGTTAGTCTTCTCTCTTGATCACCTGATCATCCCAGTGCTTGTCCTAGTAACCTATGGCTGTTCATCTCAGCACTTGCCCTAACTTGAGGCTGTTCATCTCAGTACTCATGCTAACCTAAGGTTGATGATCTCTGCACTCGTCCTAGTATCCTAAGGCTGATGATCTCTGCACTCGTCCTAGTAACCCAAGGCTGATGATCTCTGCACTCGTCCTAGTATCCTAAGGCAGATGATCTCTGCACTCGTCCTAGTAACCTAAGGCTGCTCGTCTCAGTTTTCATCCTAATCTAACGCTGCCTGCATGGCTGCTGTTATGAGGTTTGTCTTTATAGACTGATAACCCCTGTTCTCTGAGAGAGAACAAAGCTGGAGATACCAGGTAAGCTCATCTCAGTTAAGTCTTTGAATAAAGAAGTTATGGCTTCCGACCATGGGCACTTTGATCTTAGCTCATGAGTGAACTGAACTTATTCACTTCAGGCTTAGGTTATTTAGACACAGGACGGGCAGGTGTCTACCACTCCACTGGACATTTGCATTTTTTATTTGCTAGAGATTCTTTGGACATTGGGGAAAACCAAACGGGAGGGAATAGCATTCGAGGAGGCAGAACTTAAAATGAAAACCACATGACATTGGAATTCCCTGTGGAATTCAAGCAGGCAACACCAGGCAGGCAAGCGCCTGTGTTTGCCTTTGCTCGGTTTGGCCTCATTGGTAGATTGTCCACGAGCAATGAACAAGTCAGGGCTTATGAGGAAGATTTTTCTGTATTTATCCAAAATATAAACATTTTGAAATCGCCTGTGTATGTGTGTGTCTGAAGTGTACCATGAGTTTGTTAATGGCTGTTGAGTTTACACGTGTCTTTCATTTCATCTACTTCAAGATGTCAAATTGAAAGGCCAGTGATTTCTATGGTCCTCCCATCTCCTACAGGGCAAAGCTTGCAGAGTTCAAGGCATGAATCTCTAATTCGGATGTGGGAGATTCGCAGCAGATGGCTTTGGCCTTATTTTCAGCAGATGCTACTTTTTTTAATCAAAATTATTTATATTGTTAACCAACACTTATTATCTCATGTAATGACAGAGACGGCATTTAAGAAGAAAACAAGTCAATTATCCATATAAAATTAATCTGCTAAAACTAGGTTTTAAAAGTAAATTAAAACACAGTTCTGACACTCCGCAGGTAGAGCACGAATCGCTACATTAGCTTAAAAGTTAATTAATTAAAAACATTATGTAACTAGTATATCCTTAGTATAAATATACGATGGCCTCTTCTGTTGATATTTTTGCCTTGAAGTTTTCAATCAAATGATATGAGTTTTACAATAACACCATTAAGCTAGATTCATTGCTTACTGTGAAGTATGAATAACTGGACATCTGAACTCTGAGATCTTGTTGAAGGATAAATCAGCTCTGCCCACACAAGCAAAAAAGCCAAAACAGTGAGGAAAATTAAAACACACTCATATGCCTTTATTCACCCACCCTCACCAGCCCTTGCTCTTCCCTGGCTATCCATACTTGATGGAACACTAACCATCTTTTGAAGGTGGTTGCACATGCCACTTCCTCCCCCAGCCAGCCTTTGTTTGAAGGAACCAACATTCCTTCCCTGTCCTCCCCTTGCCCAAGGCCATATAGCATGGTAGCATCTGTGACAAAGACACTCTGTCTGCTGCTTATAATAAAGGTGGACATGGTGCATTACCATATTCGTGGCCTGTTGGGTGGTATGCTCTGCACTCTACAGAGAATGTCGTTGGCTTAAATAATGATACATAAAACGAATTGATGGTCTTTGGATGTGTTTCAGATGAAAATGCTGTTATTTTCCATCTCACTCAAGGAAATAAAAGTTTTATTTCAAAGAAATGAACATTTATTATCTTCAGGTCCCGAATGATGAGATGCAGGCCTGGAGTGTGTGTTTTATTTTGGTTCTCTTTCTGTCCCAGCTTTGTGACTATAGAAAAGACCACAACTCAAAATATCAACAGCACTCATTTCCAGTCCCTATGCCAGCTGCCTAGGGGGACTGGCTCTGCTCTCTACAGTGTTACATTTGATCATTTGTCATGAGGCCCCGGATGCAGAACTGCCCAAAGCAAATGCAGTCAGCAAGGAAGGAGCTCTTACATGCAGACTTAAGATGAGCGTTATGAAAGTGTCTGTGCACAAAGCTTTCATTTCGAGGCTTGTTTTATTTTTGCTTTTGGCACAAAAGATAATAGAAGACATGAGAGAACTTTTTGAAACAAAAAGCTATTCATGAGAAACTCCAATACAATTATTTTTTTAAATTTTTTACTACTGACTTTCCTTTTTGTGTGTGTAAATGTTTCCTCTCATGTCAATGTGGTCTTCATTATTGTAATTATAGGAACTTTATTTGTGGTTAATTTATTTTAATTGACAAATAATTGTGTATATTTATCAGGTACAGTATCATGTTTTGATATGAATATAAATAGAAATATTCAATTAAATTAACTAATACATATGTGGTATCATCTACTGGCTACTTTTTGTCATGGGGTGTTAAACAATTGTATTCCTTCAGCAGTTTTGAATTACATGCTGTTAATAACTAGAGATCACTAAACTTCACTCCCTCTCTTTGGGACTTGATCCACTTCACTCCCTCTCTTTGGGACTTGATCCACAGGTCCACTGCTGACTACATCTTGGCTTCTTCTCTGAGTATGTGTATTATATGTGTGTGATGTTTCATTTTAGGTGTATGATATTCTGTCTCCATGTATATCTGTGTACCACATTTTGAGACTGGGTCTAACTAAGTTACCCAAGATGGCCTTGAACTGACTCTGGAACGTAGACAACCATTGAAAGAACTAATGACTCTCCTTTCCTCAGCCTCTGGAGTAGCTGGAATTACAGGCTGTGGAACCAAGACTATGTCAGTGAAAAAAGAGTGCTGGGCAGCGTGAGTGAGCTCTGCTCTCTGACTGTGAATGTCATGTGACAAGCAGCTCGAAGCTTCTCTGTCCTTCGCCCTCCACCATGATGGACTGTCTACTTGATCCATGAACCAGAATAAACCCTTTCTCCATTGAATTGATTTTGTCAGCATACATTTCCCACAACATCAGAAAAAAATAACTAAGGCATCTGTTATTTATCCATCCAACCATCCACTTGTCTATTCATACATATTTAAGCTACTTTTATGAACTTTATAGTTTTTACCTTCATTGTTGTGCCAATATGTACATTTGTTTAAAAATTATTATGTAAACAAATATCAAGCAACGATTGGTAATATTTATCATTAATATGACTGGATTGAGAATCACCAAGCAAATACACTTCTAAGTGTCTGGAAATCTATAGAGGTTTAACTGAGAAGGGAAATAGTCTGAATGTAGGAGATGCCATTCCAAAGGCTAGGACCCTGACTGGACATTAAGGTGAGAAAAGGAAAAAGGAACCTAGCACCAGCTTCATCTCCTCAGCTTCCTGACTGTGGATGCAATCCAGTCAAACACTTCATGCTCTTAACAGCATGCTTTCTTGCCCTGATAGCATATAACCTTTCTTAACTGTAAGCCAAGACAAATCCTGCCTTCTTCAGTTTTTTTGTTCAGTTGCTGTTTTGTTTTGATTTGTTTAATTTTTCAGGTATTTTGTCAAAGCAGTGACAAAAATGAAATAATACTATGTATGTTTTAGTATTATTTCTTGTTAGTGTCATAAAATACTCCTACAAAAGCAACTTAAGGAAAAGTGAGTTTATTTTAGTTCATAGTTTCTGGTTATAGACATTTATCCTTATGAGGAAGTCACAGTGGTAAAGAACCATGAGTTAATCCATGCTTGTAGCAGAGAGCTGTGGATTAATGCATGTTTACTTGTGTTCAACTACCTTTCTCTACTTATATACAGTAGAGAATCTCCTGCCTAGGGAATGGAACCACAGGTCTTCTCATCTCAATTATACAATTAATGCAAGACCCTATAAACATCATGTACAGGCAACCAAATCTAGGCAACCCTTCATAAAGACTTTCTCTCCAGATGACTCTAGATTTTATCAACTTGGAAATTAAAACTAACCATCATAAATTCTATCTATCTGTCTGTTTATCTATCACTTATGTATCTACCTTTATTTAAAATCAATACTTAAATTTCCTGAATATAAAATTCTATACTCTAACAATTTTGTTGAGCTTTCCAAAGATCTGAGACAATATCTGAAGTGTTTTCATTATAATTCCAGCTGTTGGCTATGGATGTAGGAAATAGAAATATTTGTAAGGGTTGGGACCTCACCACTCTCATAAAAATAAACTTGACTCGCATGATCAACAACCCTCACACAACTCTCAAACAAAATCAAATCTATAGACAAGGAAATAAAATGCTTACAAACTTATGACATTATTCCAGGGGAGACATGAGCACTTGTCCACTCCCTCTAGAAAGGGGATTGACAACAGACCAAAGTGTGGATACCAGCGAAGTCCATCATGGTGAAACACTGAGTGTTATTGATGTTACTTACAGGATTGTGAGTGAGCGGTTACTTACAGAGGAAGGACTGACTCAAAGACAGATACATCACCAAAGCCAACCCCATCACAAAATTGGAAGCCTGATGTTTAATAAATAGACGGCAGGTAGCTCAACAGATTGAGAGTGTCCATTCCAGGTAATCAATTAGTCTGACCCTCTTCCAGGCAGCATTGCTAGCCTCTGATTTCTCTATACTGCATGGATGGGTTGAATCTTTTGAGCACCTCAGTTTTTATAGGAGTGTCTTTCAGCAGTACTTACTTGGGATGGGAAGGATCTAGTGAATTTGATCAGATTTGGGGACTTACTGACCCTATTGAGTTGTTTACTTCCTCAGCTTAATGAGCTTCCCCTAGTTTTTTCACCTCCTCTTAGAACATTCTGTAGTTTCACCCCCCTGTATATATCCTGTGTGTTACCTGTGTGTTAATGAGGGAACTCCAAGATGGGAGGCTTTAATTTCTGAGAAAGCTGCCACATAATAGACACAAGCAAAGAATGAAGGTTTTAGTAAAAAGCGTCTTAGCAAATACAGAGAGCAGCAGAATTGCTGCCGCTATGTGTTGAGAAAGCACTGGGTAGCAGAATGGTGGGAGGATCCAAGAAAGAAAGAGTGTAGTTAAACCTAGATGCTGATCCAGAGAGCACATGCCTCAGACCCTGGGCTGGGGGTGGTGACTTGAGACAGACTGAAGAAATCAACAGTGAGGGGCCATATAAGATTGGGATTTTTGGCTGGGATAAGTCATTAAATTTCTTTGAGAATATTAACAGAAGCCCTTGAATGGTCAGCATGATGTAACCTAGTGCTATAATACAGCTCAGTTTCAGTGATAGGAGATTTTCTTTACATACAATGAGGGAAGTGAATTATAGGCTCAAGAATGGAAAAGAAGATACACAGGGGATCCTTGTAATTATCAGAGTCTAGAAAGGTAGACATTACACCTAGAAGATCAGTTACCAACACATGTCTCTGAGGTCACAGACATATGATGCCATCAGGTAATAATAGATATGGGAGTTTAAAGAATAGAGTATGACTTAAGCAGGTAACTGGAGCAATGGGGTAGCTGGCAAAGATTTACAGAGATGCTGGAGGGTAGAGGTGGCAGAGGTTGGTAACCCTGGCCATATAAAGTCATTATAACATAATAGATTTGGGATTAGCCATAGTGACTGGCCCAGAGAGAGTGGTGGGCTCATTTGGTCAGGGGGAGGTCCTTTGACCATTCATATCCTCATTGCAACTCTCTCATTAAGTTCATGGAAACTGATGAGCTCACTCAGCTGTGAGCTTGGAATTAACAGTACTTAATACTGAATAGTGTTAGAGAAACTGGCAAAGGAGATTTGACCCAGGTAGAAGCAGTTACCCCTGTAGATTCGTCTTTAGCAAATGTTGAACAAAAAGTTAGAAAACACATTGTACCTTTGAAATACTTTAAAGCATTTTAAAATTAAAAATTTGAACACTATTATAAAACATTCCCAGTGTAGTGCTACATAAAATAAACTTCAAAAGTTCATCCATGTATTGCTTTGTTGGTGACTCAAACCACACCTAGGAAGTTTTGAAATTGAGGAGGACAGTGAACCTAGGGATGTCGAATCACCTGAGGGTAACTGCAAACTTTCTTTCCAGCGAAGCCTTGATGAGACCTTAAGCATCTACCTTTAGTTTGTTTGATTTTTTTTCCCAGCTCATATAAATCACAACTTCCCCACCAGGAAGGGAGACAATGAAGCAAGCCATCTGAACCCACACATCACATTCTGATGAAGACACTGGCTCTTAAAGATTCCGAGGGCTTTTCAGAGTCTCAGTCAGGTCTTTGAAATCCTAGCTGAAGATGTTATGTGATTTCAAGTAAGGGCGCATTTAGATGACACGTATCCAAGGATGATGTCACAACGCTTAGAAGCAGAAGCCCATGTTTTGGGCAGTCGTCTGGGTTACATGAAGTCGGGAAGTCCACAGAAGTCACTTTATAAAATAAACTTTGATGTTGACTCATCTCTGTGGTTTTAGGTCTTCTTGGGAGACTGAAAAAAAAATTCTGCAAATACATGTAATAGATCCAAGAGGCTATTTGACTTAAGTAAGCCGATTAAAGAACAAGTACGATACAGTTAAAAGACAAAGATAATTGCACGTATTGCAAAAGAGCTGCTTGCATTGTACAAGTATGCCTGATGCCATTACCTTAAATGTCAAGATCTCCCACACAGAAATGGCAAGTAGTCACAAGTGAGTGCCTGACCTCTAATTGACTAGTCATGGCTGCCTGGAGAAAGCATTAAGAAAAGACTACATCTGGGCTCATTGGTAAGTGAGAAGTCAGAGTTCTCTCTCACACACACACACACACACACACACACACACACACACACACAGAGAGAGAGAGAGAGAGAGAGAGAGAGAGAGAGAGAGAGAGATGTAGAGAGAGACTCATTGCCCCTAGATCACAAGATCTTGAGCCAGTTTCTTAAAATGAATCTCTTCAGTTCATTCAGTTAATTTACATTTATTCACACTTGTCCCTATACATTTTATGACTTTATTTTATTTATAAATTATTTGTCTGTATATTTAGACAGAAAAGTCACTTTGAGAAAGTGGCTCCTGCAACCAATGAAGCAGTGAAGGAGGCAGGATATGCAGGAAGTGTTGCTGTTACAGCCCTGACTCCAGGAGCTACAAAGCAAGCCCTCGCCCTACCCCCTCACCACTGGGACTGTGCTGTGTGGTTGGGGTCTTGAGCTTCCTAGTTTGGGGGATCAAAGTCAGCTCCTAGGGCCTTTGATTACAGAATCTCATACTATGGAGGGAATGTATTTTATTCAGTCTGTTTATTGGTTGCAAATGTTAATCACGTGCAAACAATATCTTCACAAAAATGTCTCCAGGTAGTTTGACTAAAGCACATTAGCTAGCTCACTGCCTGTCAGGGTAAGACAAGCTCCTCTTTGGTGGGGGAGTGGGCAAGTTGAATTATACTTGCCACATGTCTGCCATCCTTATCCTGATTGTACTCGAATGCTCTTTTAGTGTAAGAAATCCCTTTTATGGACAGACATCAAGGATATTGTTGTACGAGTGACATAACTCAGACCCAAGAAGAATTTTTGAAAGTCAGGAATATAAAGACCTCATATCTCATTGAGAGTTTTTGATAAATGTACATTTCACTTTGCTGTTGCAATATTTCCTAAAGAACGTATTTCAGTCTTTTGCGTTCTGCTCCTTACCTTATCTAGCTCCCACGAAAATTCACTGTGAATCCCCTAAACTCAGATCTGATCTGCCTGGAAATCTCCAGTGGGAATACTTTCACTTGGAATGATTGTGTGGACTGTTCAGAAATTGACCACCACTTACAGTCCACCAGATTCGAAATTGTCCAAATGTTTAGCAGCCGTTTGGTGCATCTCTCAGTCTGTGATGTTAGTTTTAATCCTGCATGTGCTGTGACACACTGTAACTTTAGTTAACTTCAAGCATGTCTACTCCCATCCAGCTCACCTGTTAGCGGTCGGACAATTGGGCTATTGTATCCAACAATGTGCAATTAAAAAGGCTGTAAGAAGAGTCTCCGTGGAGGAACAGGTTCAGCTGTGTTTTAGCTAGAGAAGAATTCACATAAGCCAAAAGAAACAATAACCTCTGTATAAATACATGTTAACATTAAGAGCATTCCAAAATCCTCAGAAAAGATTCCTAGGAATAAGACAATGGTTGATAAAGGCCTGGTACATGGATACGTTCACACGGATCCCAGATCTGATGAGTATCCCCATTCTGTGTCCCTTTTGTTCCCTCAGAGACCATTTTGTACGGTTGAACACCACATATCTTCCTGCGTTGCTGCTCCTGCTAAGAACCTGCAGGCAGCCTCAGTCTGGAGTAAAGTTCAAGTTGTGCTACAAGCTGTGAAAGAGTCCTGAGGAGATAATGCAGTGAGACTAAAGTAGGATTACTGTTACCGATCACCAAAAGTTTAGCTGGTGTTATCCTCTGACAGAATGTGAACCAGGAAATGAGAAAAACAGATCTTGTAAAGACCTGTCACCTTTTTCTGGCTTAATGTCGGTGTCAACTTACTCTCTGACACATGCTAAGTCTCGTTAAGCTTTTAGCACAAAGAAATGGCATGTGGGTAAAATCCCCAAGAGTTCTAGTGGTAGAAGTTTCTACAGTAGAGAGTTTTAGAGGTAGGTGTTTACTACTTGGGAAACGATGATATCCACAAAAGACTTTCAAAAGCAAAACAAAGCAAACAAACAACAACAACAACAAAAAACCTGTAACGATTTGTGCGGTCCTGACATCTGGGACTGGTGTCTGCAAAGTGTCTTGATAGATGTTAGAGGTGAATGGACTTCTGAGACCATCCAGCAAGGTGGAGAGGAGCAATTGTCAGAACCTAAATCTGTTGCTGGAATTCAGCTCATTTCGTCTTCTGTTCTCTTCTTGGCTGTGGCAACGGCAGTGGTAAAGCCTTTCTTTCCTGGCCGTATTTCACACTTTTACCATCAGAGAACAAAGTGCCCCTAGTGCTTTGACTACTTGGAACGACCTCAGGACCATTTCTGAGGCACAGTGAACTGGCTGGTACAGTTAGCTAACCAGAGCTTGGCACAGAGTGTACAGGGAAGGGAGGCTGCTCCACATGGGCTGACCCTGATACTGACTGACAGCAGAGCTTACCTGTGCCAGGACGCACCTGTCTCCAGCCACCTGCATAGAATTTGGGTTTGTTTCTATATTATACAGGAGAGAGTGGGTATACGTGACTTTGTCCAAAACTAATAATTCCAGACTCTTGAGTAATCTGTCATCGTTTCCACCCACCCCTACCCTTGCTTTACCTTATTCTGTTTTCATTACTAAACCCAGTCCTACACATTTTGAGCTTACTAACGTACTTGCTGGTGACTTGTTCTATTAGAAAGCAAATTATACTGACCACTATTCGGTGATGTTTACTGTTTTACCAGCTTTCA
>JADRCC010568632.1:0-12639 GCA_019843855.1 Hylomyscus alleni
GGAGCAGGAGTAGTCAGAGACTTCAAGAAAGCAGGTAGTGCTAGGCAGTGTGTACCTGGATCTCATTGACCCACAATGCCTGTGGCTCAGGACTGCGTTGTAGAAAGAAGGAATCTAAATACAGTAAGGACTATGCCGAAGGCTGGGTGATGTTGAAGGATAGGTACATAGTGCATAGCCAAGCAAGGAGCAGCCAGTCTCCAGAACATGTCCTTGGCTTCTCAAGGTACAGTCAGTCTCCTTCAGTATGATCTATGGAACCCCAAGCATTTACACCATTTTACTTGGTTCCATTTCAGCGAACACTTTGCTTTTGAGTGGAGGTCACCCAAGCAAAAGCAAGAGACTGACAGCAGTCTTCAAAGGACAGTGCCAGTGAGGATCCTTGCAGCTAATGCCAAGTGGCTCCTAGGCATTTGCTCAGTGCCTCACTGAGCAGGAGCAGAGGTTCCAGAAGGCAGCTCAGGCTAAAGGGTGGGAACAAGTCCTGGCTACTGCCTGAGTCCTAGTTACTGCCTGAGAGCCCTGGCCACTGCCTAAGGATCGGCCTGCTCCAACAGAGGATTCCTTGCCAGGATCTTTGGAACCCCCTACAGAGAACAAGCAGTAATCCTAACTAGTCAGGGTCTCCCTCTAGTAAAAGCTCCTTGTGCCTACAAGCCTTGCCCTCTTCACGTCTGTCTCCTGTGGAATGTAACTGACTGTCAGGCTGATGTTTGTCTGTTCTCAGACCTGAAGTCCTGTGAAGGGTTTTGGAAGTTTTCCAGGCCTCCTTTACCCTGCTTCACCAAATCCTGCGAGTGCCTGGCTGGTAATGTTACACCGAGGATGAGGACTACTGCGAATACCTGTTGACTCTTGTTTGACCTCTGGCTGCCTGCCTCTTTCCCAGTGCACTCCTAACAGAAGTTTCTAGGTCAGGTCTGGGACTGCTTCTCATGGGAGGAGCAATGGTGAGCCTACTTGGTCTGTGGTGAGGTCTCTGGTGGTGAGCCCACTATGGTGAAAGCAGAATTAATGGCCCAGACTGGGTTGAATACTTCAAAATATATTTATTGAAAAGAATATATTAAATTATAGACAAATAAATCTAACTGTAGGAGCTTATAGTTCTGATTCAGGCATAAACCTAAACAAGTAGAAAATTCAACTTGAGTAAATCTGTAAAACAAACATAATTTCAAATCGGCATTAATGTGATAGTGACCCAGACTTGAGGTAGAATCTTCCTGCTGCTGACTGATTATGCTGGGTCACACTGGTAGATACACTGAAGCAGTGGAGGCAAGGGGGTCATAGTTTGAAGTCAGTCATGTTATACCTTTGAGACTGGAGAGGTGGCTTAGGGATTAAGAGTCTGCACTAGAGAGATGGCTCAGTGGTTAAGAGTACTGACTGCCCTACTGAAGGTGGTGAGTTCAAATCCCAGCAACGACATGGTGGCTCACAGCCATCTGTAATGAGATCTGATGCCCTCTTCTGGGATATCTGAAGATAGTTACAGTGTACTTCCATTTAATAAATAAATAAATCTTTAAAAAAAAAAAAAAAGAGAAGAGACGCACGCCTTTAATCCCAGCACTTGGGAGGCAGATGCAGGTGGATTTCGGAGTTCGAGGCCAGCCTGGTCTACAGAGTGAGTTCCAGGACAGCCAGGGCTATACAGAGAAACCCTGTTTCGAAAAACCAAAAAAAAAAAAAGAGTCTGCACTACTCTCGCAGAGAAACCAACCAGATTTGGTTCCCAGCACCTGAATCAGGTGACTCAGGTATCTATAACTCCAGCTTTGGGAGACTCTGATGCCTTTGGCCTCCAAGACACCATTACTGAATATGCATATACCTACACACATTCACACATACACACTTGTAATTTTAAAACATCTTTTAAAAATGCCAGAGATAGAATGTTATAAAGAACATAGGCTGGGCAGTGGTGGCACACGCCTTTAATCCCAACACTTGGGAGGCAGAGGCAGGCGGATTTCTGAGTTCGAGGCCAGCCGGGTCTACAGAGTGAATTCCAGGACAGCTAGGACAACACAGAGAAACCCTGTCTCGAAAAACCAAAAAAAAAAAAAAAAGATTTCTTTTCATTTATAAAATTAAGGCACTAATATAAATCACTGAATCAAATTATAATTATTTAAATAATTAGGTTGTTTATATGTCAAGTCCTACAACAGTATCTGACAATAATAATTGACTAATAAATATTAATAATAAGTGGTTTTACATTGTTGATGTACAGGCCTGTAGATGGCAGCTGGTAGCAAAGCCATGCACACCTTTAGTTCCAGCACTCAGGAAGCAGAAGCAGGGAGATCATCTCTGTGAGTTCCAGGACATCCTGCTCTGCAGATCGAGTTCCAGGACATTGAGGGCTATACAGAGAGACCCTATCTCAAAGAAAACCAGAAAAAAAGAAATAGTATTGCTGGTGGTAGTGGGCCACACCTTTAACCTCAGCACTCTCAGGGAGGCAAAGGCAGGTGAAGGTGAATCTCATGAGTTTGAGGCCAGCCTGGTCTACAGAGTGAATTCCAGGACAGCCAAGGCTACACAGAGAAACTTTGTCTTGAAAAAAACAAACAAACAAAAAAAAAAACAAGCCTATAGATGGTGTTGGGCTTATTTTTAGAACATCTGCTTCTGTGTTTCAGATTTTGAATTTAATAGTACATGTCTCTTGCTTACCATACAGGGTGATGTTAAAACATCAGAGGCTTGTATACTAGTTTAGGGTAATCATATCTCACAGCCAGGAATCCTTTGGTTTTAATATTTAGTGGTGTGTCACTTGGTAACTGTATAATGCTGAGTATCTATTCTACCAGCCATATGAGGTATGGAAAAATACCGTGTGAAGACAGTTTCAGTTTTTGAGAATGAGCAGGACGGATAAAGCACACATGAGGGTCTTTGTGTCCCCCTGTCTAGCTTTCCTCTTATCTGAAGACTCCACATGCCCTTTGCATTTTCCCTCCTCATCCTTCTGTCCCTACTTAGAACCCAGCCAAGACTTACAGCCACTGCTTCTGACTTAATCCTGTTTCGGTTGTTTATCTGTGGGGCCCTCAGAGGGTTTTTAGCCTCTAACTGGAATGAAGGTGTCCTTTCAGGAATGTGGAGAGGCTGGGATGTATGGTTCAAGAACCCCAGGCTGCCTGTTCCTTCTGCTTTTCACACTGCCTGCTCTCACAGCATTTTTTTTTTCCTATTCTGTCCTTCCTTTTCCCCAAAGACTTTCTTCTTTGCTTGCTAACTTTAGTGCCTCAGTCTCTCCGTGACCTCAGTTGTCTTGTTCTCTAGCGTCCAGCAGATTTGACCTCCCCACTGTGACATTCGCCCTACAATGAATCCACACTTCGTTTTCAGCTCTGCCTCTAGTAATGACGTTTACTAGATGATGATGTTGAAGAGCAGTCCTCTTGGCTAATGCACATAGTGCACAGGTTTTCTGAAAGACTGAGCAAATGAGCCTCCTGTCACGATGGGAAGAGAATACACCATGAAGAAACTGGTCCCCACTTGCTGCCCAGCTTTTCTCTCTTCATTCATTCTTTCTTTCTTTGCAGGAATTGTTGTAACAATAAAGGAAGCTAGCAACATTCTCTTGAAACTCTATCCTGTGTGGACAGCTGTCTCACCTTTTCCATCCCTGTTCCTATGCAGTGATGACATCTACATGCGGCTTACAAGCACACTTCCTTTTTTATTCCAAATGATTATAGTTGGAAAAAAAATGAACTGTGATGTGGGAATGTTTTGGGTAATAATAGTTTCTCATTTTGATTATTTCCCTTTAGGAAAGACACTGCTGGTCTTGTAACATGGAGGATTGTCTTCATACCTCATCTGAGAATCTGTCCAAATTGGTCAGCTGGGCCCACAGCCATGGGACCATTTGCAGCCTCATTCCAAACCTGAAACACTTGCTTTCTGAAGGTTCCCATGGGAACCTGACTGCAATGTGGGGCTGTAGTGCCGGCCATGCGTACCACTGGCCACTAACAGCTACTTGCAGAGCTGGGTCCCAAGAGAGGGTTTGTTTCCAGGACAACCGAAGTTTTAATTCTGATAGTCCCAGTATAATTGGGGTGCCTTCTGAGACACAGACTAGCCCTGTGGAAAGGTACCCTGGGAGACCCGTGAAAGCAAAGCTGGACTGTAACCGGACCAGAGACTCTTGTGACTTCTCTTACTGCAGTGAGCCTTCTGAACTGGATGAAGCTGTTGAGGAGTATGAAGATGAAAACACGCTGTTTGACATGGTTTGCGAGTCTTCTGTTACAGATGAGGACAGTGACTTTGAACCCCAAACCCAGAGGCCTCAAAGCATTGCTCGCAAAAGGCCAGGAATAGTCCCATCTTCCATCCATTCAAGTTCCCAGGGACAGATGGTCGATGAATGCAGTAATGATGTCATCATCAAGAAAATCAAGCAAGAGATTCCAGAAGATTATTACATTGTGGCAAATGCAGAGCTGACTGGAGGAGTGGATGGACCAGCTCTTTCATTGACACAGATGGCAAAACCCAAGCCCCAGACTCATGCTGGTCCCTCCTGTATAGGATCTGCTAAACTGATTCCCCATGTAACATCTGCCATCAACACAGAATTAGACCCACACATTCTGTCAGCATCCCCGTCTGTGATCTCCAGACCGATCATCCCAAAGACTGCTAGGGTGTCTCTGGCTTCACCAAACAGAGGACCCCCTGGTGCCCATGGCACTGCCCACCAGGTGACCATGCAGATGCCTGTGAGCACATCACATCCTAACAAACAGATCAGTATCCCTTTGTCTGCTCTGCAGTTGCCTGGACAGGATGAGCAAGTTGCTTCGGAGGAGTTCCTGCCCCATTTGCCTAGCCAGGTCTCATCTTGTGAGGTAGCCCTTTCTCCCTCTGTTAATACAGAGCCTGAAGTGAGCTCCAGTCAACAGCAGCCCCCTGTTGCTCCAACCATAACCACTGAAGCCACTGCGCAGTGCATTCCAGGTATGGAACTTGGAGGTGACTGTAAGTCCCTCATCCTCGAACCTAAAAATTCTGCGCCGTCAGCACTTGTAGGACAGTTGGTTCAGTTTGCTAGGGTGCAGTTGTTTTCATTCTCAGGAAGGTAGAAATAATGAAATAAATTACATGTAAGGAACACTGTGAAGGAAGCCATCTGAAGAAGCCTGTCCGTTCAGCAGATACACTTTAGAGCTGAGATGGCAAATAGAAGATTGTGCTGTTGATGGCCAGACTTAGTGGTTCAGATCCAACCTTAGCTGAACTTTTTATAGTAAATTTGTTTTTGAAAAAAAACTTTCTCCTATTGGTATCAAGGTAGTTAAGCCAACAACTAAAGTTGAATAAGGTATATGATAATAGATTTTGGGGGGTTATTTATTTATTTATTTATTTATTTGAACCAATTTCCTGTTGCCATTCTTTTAGTTAGTGTGATGATTTAAACTGATTTTTTTTTTTTACAAAAGGAACAGGTAACTTCTTAAACAAGCATTTGATCCTGTCTTAAAACTTAACAGAACAGATAACATACATTTCTAGAGTAGGCCAGCTTAGCTCAATGCATTCTCATTGTCAAGAGTGTGAGATCACCATTCATGGCTGCTACCTCCACACTTCTAATTCTAATGCTCTTTAGTTTAAATATTCATTACTTGTTTGAGCTAGGATATAAAGGGGTTTGATGCTCATACTTGGCGTCCACAATTCAAATCTAAAAGGACAGACACAAGTCCTTTTATGGACAAAGGGTGAACAGGCACAGAGAATATAAAAAGCAGAACACTGTAGCACATTTAATCCTTTTCAAAAGAGCCATGTGTTTGGGAGAAACACAAAGCCTGTGCCTTTGGCTGAAGCTTCCTAGAATTAAGTTGCTTTCACAAACACACATTTACAGTTCAGTGTCAGCCCGAGGTCTCCAGAGGGAACTTAGCACCTTTCTGTTAACAGTCCTGCGGCAGTGGTGACTCCTGCTCAGAGTGTCGTCTAGTGTCCTTTAGTTGCTTTGGAAAGTATGCTAGTTGAAAAATCATAGGACTTTTTTTTTTTTGGTGTTTTTTTCTTAACATTTTTATTGAAATGTGATTCACATTTTATAAAAGACACCTCTTGTATTTTATGAGTGTTTCTGTGCATGTATATATGTGTACCACATGCTTGCTCAGTGCCCAAAGAGGTCAGAAATGAACGCTGGTTTGTGACTCATCATGTGGGTACTGGGAACTGAACCTTTGCAAGGGCAATAAGTGCTGTAACCGCTGAGCCACCTCTGGCCACTAGAAATACCCTTTCAAGTGCTCGTGACAGGAGCAGTCACTCTCTTCTCTTCTCAGTTCTTAAGGGCAACAGCTAATGTACTTTATGAATTTACTCATTCTATATATTTCATATAAACTATAACCTTTTGTGACTACTTTCTTTGATTTAGTGTAGTATTTTCAGGTTTAGTCCATATTAGAAAATTTTTATGGCCAAATAACATTTTACTATAAATATGTCATACTTTATTTTTCTTCAACTAATGGTCAGACATTTGGGCTGTTTCCACCTTTGGTCTGTTTGCTACTATGAACATTTATATACAAGTTATTATGTGAGCATGTACTGTGATTTTTGTGTGGGCATGGTAATGCCTGTAATTAGACCACAGGGTTGGACTACTGGGCATAGGCTCACTATGTTTTAAGTTTTCCAAGCCACTAACCTGCTTTCTAAAGATTTGATTTAAAGTCTTAGCACTAATGCACCTTAAAGGTTCCTGTTTCTATCTGTGCCACCAACACATTATTTTCTATGTTTTAAAAATTGCTCCTGTATTCTCAACATACAGGAGGCAGAAGTGGGCAAATTTTTGTGAATTTGAGGCTAATCCTGGTCTACATAGCAGGTTCTAAGCCACACACATTTGAATGTCACTGTATAATGATTTGGAAAAGACATCCAACCTATTTGAAGAAGACATGGTTTTTGTTTTATATTGTTTTTCGAGAGGGTTTCTCTGTGTAGCCCTGGCTGTCCTTGAACTCACTCTATAGACTGTGCCTCAAACTCACAGAAGTCTACCTGTCTCTGCCTTCCCAGTGCTGGGATTAAAGGCATGGGCCACCTGTTAGTACAGCCCAGCAAAGAAGTAAGTGGTTTTAATTCCTTTAGTACACGTGTACATTAGGGCTCTCTCTTTTTTTTTTTTAATTGCAATTGCACCTCTTATATCAGCTATAGAAATTAGGCATAACCAAAGATAGCATATAATTCGTCCAGCCATGAATTGATCTGACGATACTCCAAGGGGAATTTGACAAGGAGAATTCATTTGGCCTAGAGTAGAATGTTCAAGAAAAGCACTCTGAAGTAATGGCAGGTTTCCAAAGTGGTTCTTGTGTTCTGGCCTACCATTCTGAGGAAAGATACATACTTCAACATGCTGTTGGCTTCAGAGAAACTGGACTAGAAACAGCAGTGAGATTAATAAAAACCTAATTGGCAATTCTATTTTTGTGAGAGTTACATAATTCACCTTGACTTCCTAGAGTCCAACTTAAGTTCTATATTCTAAATTTTATTTTATTTTTTTAAAGATTTATTTGTTTATTTATTTATTTATTTATTTATTTATTTATTTATTTATGAGCACACTATTGCTTCAGAGACACCAGAAGAGGGCATCAGATCCCATTGCAGATGGTTGTGAGCCACCATGTGGTTGCTGGAAATTGAACTCAGGACCTCTAGAAGAGCAATCACTGCTCTTACCCACGGAGCCATCTCTCCAGCCCCTAAATTTTAAATTTTAACTTATTTACTTATCTGTGTTTGTGTATTTATTTATACTTGATCACATATACATACAAAAGTATGTGATTACAGTTTAAGTGGGCTCTACACAGTTAATATATCAAGCACAATTAGGATTAAACAAAAGAGAGAAGCCCTGGGGGAAAACAACCAAAATTAAGAACAGGCACTTGAACACCTTGGAAAGTTAAGTCTTTATCAGATTATTACAATAATACTACATGACTTTATAAATTCTATTTAAATAATAATAAACTAATAAATGACTCTTGGAGTCAGCCTAAAACAAAGAGAAGTTATTCCATTGTTAGTGATATTGTATAGGTCATTTGAATATATTAATAATAAACTGAGAGTCACCATGGATATTAGGTATGGCATTAAGAAAATCAGAGCCCCTCCCATTGGTGCCATTTCACCAAAAGCAAGCCCAGATTTGAATTCTTCACTTCTTGCTCCATGTCTGCCTGTCGTATGAGTGTGCATCTATACCTGCCTGAAGGTGGCCCTGTGAATTTGTCTCTGTGTCTCTCCCTAACAAAGGGCTTCCCTCTCAACTTTATTAAATAGCACAGAAAGCATTACACAGGAAAAGAATGAGGGATAATTTAACAGATTTTTACGTGGAATTACATCACTGAGCCCAGCTGATCTATACAACAAATAGTATTACAAAGGTCATAACAATGACTTACTACGTTTAACATTTATGGTTGATATTCATTTTGTAAGATGTCTTTCAGCTTCTGTTTGTGCTGTTTTAGGCATATGATTATTAAAACACGCAGGTATTACTCTAGGAGCAGGGCATGCTGGATACCTTTTAGTTCCAGCAATCCAAGGGGAGGCAGATCTTTTTAAGTCTGAGGCCAGCCTGGTCTACATAGTAACTTCTGGGAGAGAGAGAGACCCTCTCAAAAAGAAGAAAGATTTCAGCAGTGCATTAACTTAGGTTGTAAAGGTCTATTATATAAAAATTCCAAGACAAGTAAGGTTGGTTGTTACATTGTTTTCTTAAAGGCACTTAAACAAGCTGGCTGAGTACTCAGTAGGCTAGTAGTCTTAGTGACCAGGAGGTATATCATTAATTTTCTCTGTGGAGTCCAGCAACAGTTCCAGTTCCAGTCTTTTCCAGTCTTTTAGAGTGTAAGAGATGTTGCTGTAACTCCTTGTACTGATACTTCTTAAGGTTTGTTTCCTGGTAGGAGATCATCCTTGTTTCATTTCAGAACTGAATTCCTATAGTTGTGAAATGCTAAGGTATAAAGCATTGACTTTCACATTATTTCTGTTGTTTCACTCAACAGACTTTAGCAATGAGGAAAGTGGACAGACTATATTAGAATTACTAGCAGTAACTTTTATTCCATTAACTTTCAAGGTTTCTATGAGTATAGCTCATTTGGATGAAATTTAAAACCCTATTGTGTCCTGAGTTACATTTTTGTGTTTGTATTTTAAATATTCTTGTGTGTAACCTTCTGTAAGGTTATACTGGCTAGTTTTATGTAACTTGACACAAGCTAGAGTAATCCTAGAGAAGGGAGCCTCAGTTGAAAAAAGTTTTCTCTAAAAAGGCTGCAAGCAAATCTGTAGGGCATTTTCTTTATTAGTGATTGATGTGGGAGGGCCTAGTCCATGTGGGTGAGGCCACCCCTGGGCTTGTTTGTTGATCCTTGGTTTGGGTTCTGTAAGAAAGCAGGCTGAGTGAGCTAGGGAAGGAGCATGCCTCCCTGGCTCTGCATTAGCGCCTACTTCCAGGTGCCTGCCCTGTTTGGTTCCTGCCCTGGCTTCCTTCGGTGATGGACTATATGATGTGGAAGTGTGAGCCAAAGAAACCCTTTCTTCCCCAACTTTCTTTTGGCCATGGCGTTTCATCACAGCAACAATAAGCCTAACTAGGACAAAAAGCAATCTTATCAGTCTGACAGGATTTAGAATCATCTAGGAGACACTCTTCCGGAGAGGATTAACTAAGGAAGAATGACCTACTCTGAAGCGGGTGGTACCATTCATTGACTGTGGGTGGGGGCTGACTTAAGAAGAGAGATCTGGGTGCACACCAGCACTCCCCCTTTCCACTCCATGTTCTAGCAGTCACCACAGGCCCCCATTGCCAAGGAGCCACTCATGACCATCGCCCAGACACGAGCCAAAGCAAACCTCTTCACTGAAGGGTTTTTTGGCCAGGTATTTGGTCACAACAGTAAGAAAAGTAACATATTTTCTTTAAGGTTCCCTTTTTTATTTACAAAATAATTTTTATGAGTGTGTGTTCCAAGATTACAAACTTGTATAACATGCTACTATAATGAGTAATGGAGATAATTGTACAGTGGCAGGTGCCTGTAAACATAGCTAAAAATAAAAAAGTACCATGAAAATATAATAGATAAAAAAATAAATAGTATGTCTTTTTAAATCACACACCATGCATGGGGTTTGTAGGACCCAAGTTGTTTTGGGTGAGTAGGAGCCAAGCATTAGCATACTCTTTCTGGGAAGTACATCTCAGATACATTTATTGATGCAGTATTGTAAATGGTACCTAGATAAGTGTACAGCGATGTTCTGTGTTCCCATCTAACACAGTTTTCTTAAGCTTAGCTGACTCATTTTGAGTGAACTCAGGGAGCAGTTAATGATGGCCATAGGCAGGTGCAGGATGGGCTAATGTGGGTATTTATGTCTTGGGTTTTAACTAAACTATCTGAGGTTAGTTAACAGTTTATGTCTTTTATCAGCACTCTTGATTTTATGAAGGTCATTAACCCAATACCTACCCAAATTTTCTGGTAAACCTGGGCCTAGAGGATTTCACGGGGACCCAAACATTCTTTATAAGGCTTTGTAGTGTGTCAGCAGGATCCAGGCTGCAGGCCACAGCAAATGACTGTACTCTGCTGCAGGCTGCAGACTGTACTCCAGCTGTGTTCAGCTCACTTTAAAACTGTCTTCTTCAGTGAAAAGTCAACCTTACCTACAGTGTTAAACCTGAGAATCTTGAGAAAAGACCGAATCCACTATTCAATTAAAGCAAGCTGCATTTTGAGGTGCACCTGGGACTGGCTAGCTGACTGCTTCACCCTAAGACAGGATTTGAGAGAGCAGCTCCTGCTCCTTTTATAGAAGAGATAAGGTGTTCACAGGGGGCAGAGAGTAACTGTAACACATTGTTAGAAAGATACAGTGGAAAGAGAAGGAACAAAGTGTGTGCCTCATGTGAATGGACCCCAAGCACTTTCCACCAGATCTAAGAACCAGGAACACTTCTTAATTACAGATGGAAACCTTTACTTGCAAGGACTTAACACAGGACAACAGGAACTTATTCTTAACCTTCATAACTGCGTGCAGAGCCCTTAACCAACAAGGTCTCTTTTTCTCTTCTGGTTTCCCGTTGTCCTGTTTTGTTCTCACAACTGTTAAGGGTTTTTTGTTTGTTTGTTTGTTTGTTTACTTCAAAATTTAGAAAAATGTTAAGCTTTTTGACTCCTGTAATAACATTTACCTTAAACAATTCATTTTAGAAAGATAAAACCTCTTCTTTTTTTTTTGGTTGTAAGATGTTTTATTATAGAAAGGAGAGAGAGAAGATAGAAAAGTAGAGGCAGGCCATGGCCACGTGGAGAGAAGGGGAAGGCAGAGTTAAGACAAGAGCAAGAGGTTAAGAGAGAAGAGATAAAGAATTAAAACCTTAAAATTAAATTTTTATTATCTTTAGTCTGAGGTGGGTTTTTGTTTTGTTTTGTTTTTTCTTTTTTAGGCATTTTAAGCTAGTTTAGTTAAAAACCAAGAAATAAACACCCACATTAGCAGAGGTTTTCACCTCAGAATCATTAATTTTACTGTCTTCCTCCTCCACATCTTGTGTCTCTTTGGAAGATCTTCAGGGGGCCATAAAAGGTGGAGCTGCCATCTCCTGGGACAGGACGGTCTTGGGCTTCCTCTTTAGTGCCTGTTAAAGGACCTACCTAAGGCTGTTTTCTTCATCTTACTGTGTATGTGTAGACATACATTAAACTGCTTAGAGAGTTTCAGTTAGTATATAAAGGAATACACTTGGTCACCTCCAGGTGCTGTGCTGTCTGTACAGGGTGTGTGCTGCCCTCCACCTCATAGGCAAGCCAGTGCACTGCACTGGCACTGTGCAGTATGATGACCACTAAGCAAGAGGGAGTTTCACGTTCTGTGGTGATCATGAGACTGCTGTTACACACAGCCTATCATCGGCTGAAGGGTTGACATGTGAAACCTGAATGTGTTAGAAAGAATAGGTCGGTCTGGCATGACTATTGAAAGTATATTGGGTCCTAATTTTGTTGGTACTATCTTAGGAAGTATAGATTTTCTTAAACTTTCTTGTGATAACAATTCTTTCATTCTTGTCTGTTTAATCTGACATCTTTTCTGCCTTTTGTATTTTATTCAGAAAGTCCTTTCCCTACCTTGAGATCAGATAAATAGTTAGGTGATGTGGTATGTCTCAGTGATAGAGCTGGCATAGATCCCGGGCATTTGCAATGATTTAAAAAAAAATTAAAAATAGTTACTAGAGAGATGGCTCAGCAGTTAAGAGCAGTTGTTGCTCTTGCAGAATAAGATGCACTTCTCAGCACCCACAGGTGGCTCACAACCAGTCATAACTCAGCCTTCAGAGGATCATGTGCCGCCTTCTGCATACGTGCAGCCAAAACAAACACTCAAAAAATAGAATGAAGTCATTTTTAGTTAATCTATTTGTTCCTCTGCTTCTTCTGTGTCTCCCTTTCCTTCGATTTCTTTTGACATTTAAAACGCTAAAGTAGAATATATTGGGGG
>JADRCC010568636.1:0-14773 GCA_019843855.1 Hylomyscus alleni
GGGGGGGCTGAAACAAAGAGCTGCCAATCACCTTGAGGCATCACCAGCTCCAGAAACCAGGGGCACTGGGAAAGAGTCCTGCAGCTTTCCATGCCTCCTGCTCCTCCATAATGATCCTCCTCAAAGATGCTTCTCTTTACCCTGACATCTGGTTCTTGGGAGCTTTCAACTTAACAGCGCTACCAAATGCTACTGTTTCCTGCAAGCAGTGGTTGGAAAAGGCAGAATCCCCTGCCTTGGGCAATTCTAGGTTCTAGGCATTATTTCACAGTTGGAGGAAATGGGACCATCCTTTGACCAAAACTGACCAAAAACTAGTTTGCTACAGTGCCTAGAGGTTCACGACACGAGGCTTATTGATGTGACATAGCAAATACTTTTTATTACGGTGTGTTGCGTCCCTGACATGTGTCCATTCCTCCATTTTCCCTCACTCTTGGGAAAAAATGGAAGTCTGGAAGCGGACGAGGAAATCTAAACCATCATCAGAAAGGGGAAAGCATCACCAGAGGCTTGAGCAGAAAACTAGAGGATGGGAGCAAGGATGGGACTGATGAACACCGGGGACCGAGAGAAGGCCCTGTCCCGGGTGAACCCGAGGGGAGCTCGGGACCAACCAGGAGTTCCCGTTACGAAGGCAACAGCCCGCGAGCCGCCCCTCCCCTGCCCCCACTCAGGCCCCAGCCGGGCCTCAGCTCCGGCGCCGCCACCGCCCCTGTTTTGTTTCCATGGCGACAGGCAGCGCGAGGCCCTCTCCAAACATAACGCGCTGTGGAAAACATGCGGCTCGGGGATCCCCCCCGCAGCGCCCGCTCGGGGATAAGACCGGAGAGGGCCCGGGGTTGTCGAGGCCATGTGCAGTTTAGCAAGTGCCCCCAGAGGCCGATAAGCCGCACCAGATGCCCCTCTCCCAAGCCCTCCGCGTCTTCGTCGCTTCGCGGCTACGCTCGGCAAAGGCGCTGCGAATCTCCCAAGCGCTTCTGGACGGCGGCCTTGCTCCCTTACGGGGGCCGCTTCAGGACGAGCCCTCGGCGCTCCCAAGAAGGCCGATGCCCCACCTCTTACAGTCCCACCGCGTCCTGGGCCGCGAAAAGCCACGCCTCCCCAGACCCCAAACCCCCGGTGGCCAGAGAGCGGGAGACCAGGGGCGGTTCCTGGCGAGAGAAGGCGGACGCTTATGTGAAGGTGCTTCCGGGTCAGAGTGTGTACAAGATGGCGGCGCCCATGGAGCTATTCTGCTGGTCAGGGGGCTGGGGATTGCCGTCGGTGGACCTGGATAGTCTGGCCGTGCTGGTGAGGGGTTATGCATGCGTCCTCTGATCTCTGGAGAGCTGGAGTGGGTGCTCGAGCGTTGCCGAGAACCCAAACGCAAGCGTATTGAGAGAAACTGAGGCAATCAAAGGCCGATGTGGGCTCCGTGCCTTACGCTATGATTTCCTAGGATAGATTTGTATAGCAGTGGAAGTAGGCTTGATCAGAGCTTCAGAAGATGGGTTTTAGACCTTACTTATCCATTTTTTGGCTGTGTGACCTTGGAATAACCCCTTCTGGACGATCTCAGTAACCTTAGACTTTGCATTTCTGCCCTCTCAGTCCCCTTCACCCTATTTTTCCGCTAAGAATTCATTGAGTTTAGTTTTAGTAGATCAGACTGCCGCACAGCCAGACTGTAGGAAGGAACTTTAGAACTAGGTAGACTTGCTTCACTTAAAAACCATTTATTATGCTTCTTACAGTAAAAACAAAACAAAAGTTGCCTTGCAATACGATTTTGACCCCCATATTGAAAGTGTTTACAGAAAGGCAAACACGTAAGCAGGGAATGAAATGATTATGTGTATGATGTAAAGTAGGAACAGAATACAGAGACTGCCAAAGTAAATCAGTACTTCCAGGAAGAGAGATATTAATTAGGAAAAGCTTTTGTGAATAGATTTTACAATGTGGATGGCAGAGGGTGGAAATATTTTCCTAATGCGTAATCTCGGAAATGGACATATAAACTGTATGGTCCAGTTTGTCCATTTGTAAATGGGAATGGCACCCTTTTTCCACCTCTCCTTTTGGTATAAAAGTGCTAAGGATAAGCCGGGCGGTGGTGGCGCACGCCTTTAATCCCAGCACTTGGGAGGCAGAGGCAGGCGGATTTCTTGAGTTCGAGACCAGCCTGGTCTACAGACTGAGTTCCAGGACAGCCAGGACTACACAGTGAAACCCTGTCTCGAAAAAAACCAAAAAAAAAAAAAAAAAAAAAAAAAAAAGAGTGCTAAGGATAGATCATAGAACATAATTTACTGAGTCACTGATTCTTTTCTTGGTTTCTTTGTGAAGCCATACCCTGGCCTCTCTACCTTCTGCTTCCTCCCCTGCAGACCTATACCAGATTTACAGGTGCCCCACTGAAGGTACACAAGATCAGCAATCCCTGGCAGAGCCCTTCAGGTATACAATATCCCTGTAGGGAAGGGAGTGTGCCAGGGGAGGAACTGGAGACAGGGATGCAGTGCAAATCAGTATGACCAGGCAAGCTAGACCCTGTGAGTGTGCTTCTTTCTCCATATCAGGAACCCTGCCTGCACTTCGAACCAGTGAGGGGAAAGTCATCACAGTACCACACAAGATCATCACCCATCTTCGTAAAGAGGTAGGTGGCTTGAGTGGGGGGTGGGAGGGCTCACCATAGAAGGGATCCAGTCCATGTAGTGTGGACACCAGACACATGCCAAGCAAGAGGAGTGTGATCCAGAGCAGAGAGGAGCAGCGTGAGGAATACAGTGTTAGTGTGATAAGCAGTTGGCCAGATATTAAACTTAAGGGGTTGGGGAGGTGAGATAGACTGAGAAATCAAATGGGCAGAGAGGGAGAGAAATAACACAAGCTGATGACACATGGGTAATAAAGAGGAGTAGTGAACAGCCGTTGGCTTTGGGGTGCACCAGAAAGGAATTTCTAATGTAAATGGGCATGATGGTACATGCATATAATCCCAGCACTTGGTAGAAGCGGATTAATCAGAAATTTAAAATCATCTTTGATACATAGCATGTTGGGGCCAACCTGGAATACATAAGACCTTCTCTCAAAAAAGAAAAGTCACTTTGCAGTGATGGCACACACCTTTAATCCCAGCACTTGGAAGGCAGAGGCAGGCGGATTTCTGTAGCTGAAAGTCAGCCTGCTCTATTGAGTTCCAGGGCAGCCTGGGCTACATAGTGAGACCCTGTCAAAGAAAGGAGTAGAAGGTGGGGAGGAGGGGGAGGGGTGGGGAGAGAGAGAACACAAAGATTTCTAAGGACCATTTATCTTCCCAAGGGCTAAGTTATACTAGATAGAGGACTCAAGATGGACAAAGCTTAGTGCTAGGTTGGGATGTTTAAAAGAAAATTATAGGAGACTAGAGGCCTTGGCTCTGTTATTCATTAAAAGAAAATTATAGAAGACTAGAGGCCTTGGCTCTGTTATTCATTGACTATGATTGGTGATTTAACTTCTCGAAGCAATAAACTCTATTTTTTTTTTTTTGTTTTTTTTTTTTGGTTTTTCGAGACAGGGTTTCTCTGTGTAGCCCTGGCTGTCCTGGAACTCACTCTGTAGACCAGGCTGGCCTCGAACTCAGAAATTTGCCTGTCTCTGCCTCCTGAGTGTGGGATTAAAGGCGCGCAGCACCACCGCCCGGCTCTATTTTTGTTTTGTGAACATTTATTTCTCTTGTTTTGGAGGGTGTGTATGCACACATGCCATGGCTGTGTGCCATGACTTGGGGAGGTCATTGGACAACTTGGTAGAATGAGTCCTTCCCTCATGCTCTGTGGACTCCTAGAATGGAACTCATGTCACTAAGCCTGATAGCAAGTACATTAACCTGCTAAGCCAGCTCACCAGCTGAAGTTCTTTACTTGTGAACTAGGGTGCTTAGGCAGGATGCCTTAAGAGGTCTGGCATTCACAGTGCTGTTCCAAGAGGGAACATACAGTCAGAAATAGAATCCTCTTTCTCACTTCTACTTTCCAGGGAGCTGGGAAAGTAACAGAAGCCTAGAGGGTTGGAGAAACCGGATCCAGATAAAAGCCAGTGTTCTGGCAGGACCTGGATTACTTGCATATAAATGCAGCCTGTTCGGTTTCCAAAGGGTTTTTTTCCTAAATTATTTCCAAACCCAGCCACATCGAGAGAAAAAAATTACTGTCTCCTTCCATAAAGGAGAAACTGGAGTTGAGGGAAATTTTAAGAGTCATCTTCAAGAGGTTGTGCAGGTACAAAGCTTTCTTAGTCTATGGAAGGGCTACTAAGGAACAGACTGAAGCCTGGAAAGGTAGGCCACACTAAGACAGAAATACTGGCGGGATAAATGTGCAGTAATGGTGCAGAAGAGTTTGGAGTGAAGTACAAGATATAGCCAAGAGCTTGACCATGAGAGACAAGCTGGGGGTTGGGGTGGCTGGGTGTAAATTAGCTGGGTTCACGAAGGGTAGGGACGGTGCCCTCTGATTTTTGAGCCATGAGCTGAGGCCCCGTCTGCAGCTGAGCTCCTCTTTGCTAACTCTGTGCTGTCTGGATCAGGAAGTTACTGTTAGAAAGTTGCTGTCAGTCAGCGGGCACACTGCCAGCTTTCCGTGGAAACTCCGGGAGCTGCTCCCACTTTGTGGCCAGGCCTTCTTCCCTCCCCCCCACAGTGGGTGCAGGACCTTGACAGCCAGTGGGCTCCAAAGCCCAGGCTTTCTGCCAACAGCAACAGGCTACTGGCTGGGCTGAGGCAAGGAGACCTCAGCAGGAAAGACTCCTTCTTCTACCTCTACTATGCTTGGGGCTAGTGTGGGGTTACTGTTCCTGTCCCTGCAATCCTTCAGTAGTCACCTCATGAACATTTCTTCCACAGAAGTATAATGCCGACTATGATCTGTCAGCTCGACAAGGGGCAGATACCCTAGCCTTCATGTCTCTGCTGGAGGAGAAACTACACCCTGTGCTAGTGAGTACACCCAGCCCCAGCATTCACAGGCTGCACGAAAGGGAGCCAGAGACACACATGCATACTCAGAGCACCGTGAGACTTAGCAGCCCACCCTGTGACAGGCAAGCGCACTGGCTCAGTCTTTCTCTTCCTTTCTGTCTGCCTAATCCAGATCCATACCTTTTGGATAGATGCCAAGAACTATGTGGAAGTGACCCGAAAGTGGTATGCAGAGGCTTTGCCCTTTCCCCTCAACTTCTTCCTGCCTGGCCGCATGCAACGCCGGCACATGGAGCGGCTGCAGCTGCTGTGTGGCGAGCACAAATCAGAGAGTGAGGAGGAACTAGAAAAAGAGGTATCGTTGGGACAAGAGTTGAATCCCAAAGATGATGGCTAGGAATGAGAATCTACAGTGGGAAGTGTCACAGCTCCCACAACCACATGCCTCATGTCCCTCCCTACAGCTGTATCAAGAGGCTCGGGAGTGCCTAACCCTTCTCTCTCAGCGTCTGGGCTCTCAGAAGTTCTTCTTTGGAGATGCGTGAGTCTGACTCCAAGGGAGAATAAATGGATGTTGGGAGAAGACACAGGTTCAGGTGTCAAAGCCTGGGCTGGGGTGTGAACAAGGGGTTCTCAGGACAGACACGGGCTCTGGTGACGGGGCGCTGTGTGTGTGGCTGGAACGTCCTTGGTGGCATAGAAGGGTGGGATGGGAGAGAAGCCAGGCACAGGAGGAGACTGCTAGGCTGGGCTGGGCACCCCTCAATGTGTCCATTATGCAGCCCTGGGATAGAGCTCCATTCAGGGCCAGGCTGGCGCCTCCTGGGGAACTCCCCTTACCAAATGTAGAGCTAGGTGTCCTGCTCTTCCCTGGATGACCCCCTGCTGCCCAGAGCCTACCCCTCCGGAGCAGACTTTTCCCCCTTGCTCCATGTTGACCTCTCTGTGCAGTTGTCCACTTCCATCCCACCCTTCTGCCTCTCTCCAGCCCTGCCTCCCTGGACGCCTTTGTTTTTAGCCATTTGGCCCTGCTGCTGCAGGCAAAGCTGCCCAGTGGGAAGCTGCAGGCCCACCTTCGGGGGCTGCACAACCTCTGTGTCTACTGCACCCACATCCTCAACCTCTACTTTCCCCGGGATGGAGGTAAGAAGCGGATGGAGAGAATGGGCTGGGGTCCAAGGCCTAGCTCCCTTGCACACCTTCCTTCCTTGCCTCCTAGCTGAGGTGCCACCTCCACGCCAGACACCAGCAGCCCCCGAGACCGAGGAGGAGCCATACCGGCGCCGGACCCAGATTCTCTCTGTGCTGGCAGGGTTGGCAGCCATGGTGGGCTACGCCCTGCTCAGTGGCATTGTTTCTATCCAGCGGACAAGCCCTGCTCGGGCCCCAGGCAGCCGGGCCTTGGGCCTGGCTGAGGAGGACGAAGAGGACTGATGCTCTCCTGTTCCCAGGACTGATTTTTCTACTCACGCATTCCAGCTGTCCCTCGTCTCCCCATGGTTGGAGCAGCCAAAAATGGGGCACTGTCCTCAGAATAAAATTGTTTACACTAAGCAGGATCAAAGATTTTCTTCTTTATGTGGCTGCTGCCATTCTTAGATGCTACAAAGAGGATGCAGAGGTGCAGGCCTACCCTCTGGCACCTCGGGTTCTAAAGCTGCTTCAGCCCCTAGATGGACTTCACCTTGCTCCTCCGCGCAGGTCCAACTTCCCTAGGCATCCCCATCTTGTGCTTCATAGACAGTGAACTCACCCTGGACCTAGGCTCAGCTTCCACAGGCAAACAGTGCATGGCACACACTTTACAACCATGGGACTCAAGGGCTCCCCACCCATACATAGCACATACTAGGAAGGAGAATGAGACACCCAAACCCTCGCCCCGCCCCTGTCACTGTAAGGTCCCCCCAGGCCCTGCCGTGCCTCTTTAGTCACAGCACAAGAGCTAACTCTTTTTTTTTTTTTTGGTTTTTCGAGACAGGGTTTCTCTGTTAGCCCTGGCTGTCCTGGAACTCACTCTGTAGACCAGGCTGGCCTTGAACTCAGAAATCCACCTGCCCCTGTCTCCCAAGTGCTAGGATTAAAGGTGTGCGCCACCACTGCCCAGCAGGAGCTAACTCTTTCCCTTTAATGTCCATGCTAAGCCCGGGAGGCAGGGCCTGCCTAGGTATCAGTTCCATCACTGGCGACGCCACAGGTAAGTATGAATGGAGTAGCCAGGTGAGATGGTCTCCAGGAAGCCCAGGTCAGGATCACTGATGGTAAGAGGGACATCCTTAGAAGATCTGGAGAGAAGAAAAGTCAAGAAATCAACCTGTTGAGGCCAACCACCTCACACTGCTCAGGCCCAGACCTGCCCTTGTACCCAGCTTACCGGTTTAACACGACCACAACTGCAGAGCCATCAGGGCGTAACAGTGCCACTGTTTCCAAGTCGGTCTTCTCACTGGCCACCAACCCCACTCTCTGGGATCCCTCAGGAATGAACTTGCTGAATGTAAAGACAGACATCATCAGGGACTCCAGGCTTCCCTGGGCAGGACAGCCAGCCTCTTAACTCTGAGCCTCAGCTGTGCTGCTGGGCCTTGGTCCTGTCCTGCAGCAGGACTCTAGCATCAGTCATCTGGGGATTATCTGTGGCCCTGATGCCACCTAGTCACTTCCCGCCTACATGGTGCAACAGAGGAGGAGTGTGCCCCTCCCAGGGATCCTACCCTAGAAACCTTCCTGCTCCCTCACGGTACAGGATGATGTAAGCCTGATACAGACAGATGATAGGCCTCCTGTGGAATGGGATGCCCACTCCCTCTACTCACCTGAAGTGGCCAAGATGGTAGAACATGGGCTGTTTGTAAAATGTATCTTTGGAGATGTCAACAATAATGGGGCTGTCAACGAAGTTGCGGACCCAGTTGGGCCCTCCTTCAGGATTCAGGGCGAGGTTCCAGTCGGTCCATCCAGTTACATAGTAAATGAGGTTCTAGAGTGGAGGTAAGGGTAAAAAAGTAAAGATGGGTGTTCCTAGAAAAGACAGCCAAGGACTATGAGTGGCTTGTTCCTCTCAAGGGACGCTCTTGCTCAGCTCTGAGGAGATGAGGACTGTGAAGATGGAGGCATCTCAGGAGCTGAGACATCTGAGGCAGATATGGCTGCCAGGGCCCCAAACATGAAGCAAAAGACTGATGGGTATACACGTCTATGAAGGAAAAGATGATCATGGCATCCCACAGTTGCCCCAAAGAGAAAGCTGGCAAGCCGGCCGAGGAGGAAGGCCTGTTGGCCTTTATGAGACTAGAAAAGGGATCTCAGATGGTGTGCTTTGGGAAAGAGAGAGAGGCGGCTCACCGTAATGATGCTGTGACTGTACTGCATCCCTCGGTCCCAGGAGCCCAATCGAACGCTCTGTTCCCAGAACTTGGAGCCCACGCAGGCCTCCGAAGCGAAGAGCATTGTGTTGGGGAACAAGCGGCGTGTCTCTCCTAAAGTAGCTTTGGCTGGAGCCAGGAAATCCATATACCAGTGAACTGCAATGCCATGAACGTACTTGGCTGCCTCTGGGTCAGAGAGCACCTGTAGGGAGAGAGGGAAGGAGCAATGACCACAAGCCCTGCACGGAGCTGTGAGAGAAGAACTCCAGGGCCTGAGAAACGGGTGGTAGGACCCAGCAACCAGAAGGCGTTACCCTGACAGCAGTGATTCATAGGGCCTTGGAAGATTAGGGCCTTGGAAGATCAGAGTGGGCAGTGCCCTAGGCAACCAGACCCAGCCTAGGGTGTTCCAGGAGTCGCAAACTGGAGCTGGTAACGTTCTTGCCACGCAGCTGAGGACCGGAGTCCTCCAGCACCATACCTAGGCAAGGTCTTGCACTGTCCCAGCCCTGAGCAGGTAGGGGCAGGTGGGTCCCTGGGGCTCAGTGACTAGCAAACCTAGCCTAATCAGTGAGAGACTTGGTGTCAAAAAGTACACCAAGATCAGCTGCTCTTGATGAATTGTCAGATAAGGCCCACACATACACCTAAACATAAAAAAGGAGCTGAGAGGCCAGGTATGGTGGTATGTGACTTTAATCTCAGCACTTGGGAAACAAGAGGCAAGTAGATCTTTAGGAGTTCAAGACCAGCTTGGTTTATATAATTTCAGACCAACCAGAGCTATCTAGTGAGATCCTGTCTCAAAAATAAATCATAGATAAATAAATAAATAGAAGTCACGTGTGGTGGACGCCTACAATCCCAGCACAGTCAAGAGCATGCCCACAACTTCAAAGCCAGGTTGGTTTATATAGCAAGACCCTATCTCAACCCTGGCACCGGGGACAGTACTCTAGAAACAGCAGCCAGTCGTTTTGGATGGTAGATTTGGAGTCTACTGGGACACCCTGGGGAGTTGTAGCGCTTACCACCTGTGCCCAGCGGGGTAGCAGCAGCCGCTGATCATCTAGCATGAGTAGCTTCACATCATGAGAACTGTTGGCGAGGGCTGGCCCTAGGTCCTGGGAAATGAAGTCTCTCTGGTGTTCAGGAGTGAAGCCCAGGCATTGGAAGGGGTACCCAGTTAAGAGCCCTGCAGTAGGTTCATTCTCCACTGTCACTGCCCAGAATTTTATGTTGTACTTAGCATAAGCATTCAGAAACCTGGCAAGAGAGAAAGGGCATGAGTGACCAGGACCAAGACATGGGCAACAGGTAAAACTAAAAATCTGAAAGGCACACACAGAACGCTGAACGACGAGGAAGAGGTAAGTCTGGAAGATGACCAAGTCAAGGAGTACGATGTAGACTAAGATGCCCACAGGAGATTGGTCCAGACCCCATAGCCCCGATGATTCCTTACTTGACAAAGTAATTGGCCCAGGTCTTGTGATAGATATCCCCTGGCTGACCCTTGAGTGACCCCTTCCCATTCACTGCTCCATTGGTCTTGAGCCAAGTGGGTGATGTCCAGGGACTGGCAAAGAGTGAAATGGGGCGTGAGGACATCTTCAGGGCTTGGTGAATCAGGGGTATCTGGAGACAAGCAGTGAAGAGAGAGACACCCAGAGCTGGAACACATACTCGTTCAACCAGTGTATCAGGTCTAGCCATCAGCCCCCACCCTCTTACCCCCAAGTCAAATAGGCTGCAGAAGGTTCCACATTGTTCTAGAGACAGCTCTAACCTGTACCTTCCCAGCAATACCAATAGGCTGAAGCAACTAGAATGCCCACCTTGAGCTTGGTGTCTTCCTCTGGGAGGCTGAAGTTGGATAACTCGAAGTCATTAGGGGTGTCAGCATAGGTGTATACACGGATGGAGAAGTCACAACTGGCCATGGGTACTCGGATGATGTTATATTCAATTCCTGCAGGAATTGGTGACCAAGATAGGGAAATCTGAATCAGTAGGAGAGTATGGAGCCAAGTATACCATCCTGCAATCCCATTCCTCCTGAGGCTGAGGCAGCCAGATTAATGTAAGCTGGCCAGCCAGGGTCAGCTACAAGGTAAGACCCTGTCTCAAAATAAAATAAAATAAAATAAAATAAAATAAAATAAAATAAAAAAAGTGAGTATGAAAATTGGCTTTAATCAGTTGTTAGTCCTCCAATAGGGTCTCATTCAGAGCCAGGGTCTAGGTGTGGAATTGTGGAGACCAGAACCTAAGTGAAACAGAAGCCCCTTCTGAGCATGTGTTTCCAATGTACAGAGCAGAATATTGAAAAGGTGATCTTATTTCAGTGGCACTGAATCAGGAACCAACAGCCTGGTACACTTGGTGGCAAATGCTTGTAATCCCAGCACGTAGAAAACTAAGTCAGAAAGACTAAGAGTTCGAGGTTAGTCATGGCTACAGTGTTTGAGGGCAAGCCTGATCTACAGAAAGTAAGGGAGGGAGGGAGGGGACAAAGGGAAAGAGTCAAAAAAATGAGAGGCCGGCTGGGGATGTAGCTCAGGTGGCAGAATGCTTGCCGACGATGCATGAAGTTTGAGCTCCAACCCTGTGTAAACTGGGAGTGCGAACACACACCTGCCACTCCAGTACTTAGGAAACAAGAGGCAGGAGGATCAGACATTCAGTCATCACGGGGTACATAGTAGAGTTGAGTCTGGAACACATGAGGCCCACTCAAAGAGAGATAGAGAGAAGAGGGGAGAAGAAAAGGAAGGGAGGCAAATGTCCGGGGAAGAGATGGAAGCAAGAACAAAAAGGCTGGCAAGACAGTTCAGTGGGTAGGGTAAGGGGTCCTGCTGCGAAGCCTGCAGACCTGACTTGAGCCCATTATCCCTACGGTGGACAAATGGACACCCAAAAATTGTCCTCTGACCCCCTCCTCACTCATGCACAGCACATACAAGAAATGGTGAAATATAATAAAAATAAAAAATAAAATAAAGCCAAGGTATACAAAGGGGCATACATTATCGTGTACCATCTTGCTCTGCCCTCCTCACCCTCGCTAGAGAAGTAGGATCTGAGTAGCAGATTCTGAGTTGGGGGGGACAAAGCAAGGACGTTGAGTGCAGTGGCGTCTGTCATGGCGCCTCCAAATCCCTTCACTTTCTGAAACTTCTCTTCTGGCTGCAAGGTGAGTAGTAGCCCTGGGAAAAGAAAGGGGAAAAATCACTGGGCCGTGGTGGCGCACGCCTTTAATCCAGCACTTGGGAGACAGAGACAGGTGGAGTTCTGAGTTCGAGGCTAGCCTGGTCTACAGAGTGAGTTCCAGGACAGCCAGGGCTATACAGAGAAACCCTGTCTCAAAAAAAAAAAAAAGGGGGGGGGGAATCAGAGTCCAGAGGAGGACATGATGATCACTGGTGTGACTTTGGGTCCAAGCTTGGAGGGACAGATAAAGTGGCTACCTGTGCCAGTGCGGTTGGCCTGGATAGACCCGACACTCAGCTCCATCCGACGTCCACTTCGAGTACTCTCATAACGGCTGAAGGTACCCGGAGCCGGTAAGGTCACAGGGTCGAGAGAGTCACAGTAGGTTGCATTGCAGACACACACCACTGAGCTGTAGCCAAAGCTTTTGGGGGCACAGGGTTGGGCACCTAGAAGGCAGGGCACAAGCAGAGGCAAGCATCAGAGTGGGTTTATAGGGGAGTGGGCACGATAGGTACGGAGACTGAACAATAATTTTTAAAAAAAAAATCCCTCCACCATAATCCCAGCCCAAAAATGTCTCGGCCACTCTAAAGGAGTTACAGAGTCCCAACTGAAAGTCCACCACCGTAATGGAAGGCTTCCAGAGGACTATGGGGCAGGGGACACCTTCATGCCTCCACCCCTGGCCTTGGCTCACCATATGCCCAAGATACTGCCTGCAATAGGAAGAATCCGATGAGCCCGGCAGCCATGACACCAGCACACTTCTGAGAAGAAAATGAGGAGATAAGATTATAGTGTAAGACTCTCTCTACCCGGCAACCACTCTCCTGGCCAGAGCTTAGCTGCCTGAGGATACCCACAGCGTAGGCTCCCACCTTTATTAGTGACTAGACAGTGCCGGTAGACACTGGAGGTGTCCTGCATTCACTCTTCTAGGGAGTTTGCTGCCCACTCCAAAGAGGACTCTATTCACTCTTTCCCCCCATCGACTTCAACCTTCAGCCCTCCCTCCATCTGTGCCTTACTCAAAGAGCCATGATGCCCTAAAATTAAAAAAAAACGAACAAACAAACAAACAAACACAAACTGAACTCACCGAATTCCAATAATCTAGATGGGCAGAATTCCAGAAACAAGATTGACAAGGTACATTGTAACCCTGCCTGCTTACCGTTCTAGAAGATCTTGGAAACTGGAGCTACTCAGGATCAATGAGAAGATTGTGGGAGTTTCAGAGCCTTGGAGGGATAGAAGATCTACCAAATAAAAGAATGATAAAGGTAGATATCATATCTATTGGTATCGGACTAACATTGCAAGTTCATTCCGGATTAAAGGGGAGGACAAAGTCACATGATGACTAAGGCGGTCACGTGATGCAGGAAGTGAAGCAATCGGGGCCATATTTGTAATGGGCAGTAGGGCTCTTCCAGGTTGTTCATTCATTGCATACCCTGTGAATTCTGGGGAGGCCTAAAGGATGACAGCTTTAGGAAGAGAATTCTAACAAGGATTGTACAGAAAGCTGAGTAGAGGCTCCTAAATCTAAGACAGAGAGGACTTCTAGCCTGTAAGGGCCACTGTATTCACATGCACACACCGACACACAGATAATTTAAAAATAAAAACAAAAATTTAAAAACCCTACATACAGCCTGGTGGTGGTGATGTCTGCCTTTAAATCCAACACTTGGGAAGAAGAGGCAGGTGGATCCCTGTGAGTTCAAGGCCAGCCTAGTCTACAGAGCAATTTCCAGGACAACCAGAACTGTTACACAGAGAAACCCTATCTCCTGAGAAACAACAACAACCCCCACATACACACAATCTTTGCCCTAACGAGACTAGTGAGTCAGACACTTACACAGAGTCCCAGATGAAGACACACAGAAATGTTGACAGGTATACTTACAAGACTCTTGAGCGGAAAAGGAACCCTTCCAAGAGGAGCAGGCGGGGGTAGTTACAGTGAAGTGCAGGGAGCTGCTGTCAGGCTCTGGATAGCAGGACTGAGGGAGGGAGTCGTCCCCACTGGCCCTTTCTGGAGTCCCTTGTTTCATCATCAGATGCTGGCTGGAAAGCTATTCGTCCTTCCTTACAGGAAACTGGAAAATGCTGTCTATCTTTGGTGGACACGAGAAGAGGGCTGTCCTCGAGGTTTCCTTGTGAGCCACATCAAATACAATTTATTGGCAGTGACACATACAACATGATCTGACTAATTCCAGGTCTCTAAGCCTGTTTCCACACTTGCCCATCACAGACAACAGCACAACCTTACAGAAGCATTACTAGAGTTAGCAAGATAAGCCAAGCGAAGCGTGTAATTAGACATTGGGAGCTTTATGCTTGCTGTATGAGGCTTTTACATTTTTTTTTATAATTATGACAATGAAGTCTTTACCATTTACCCTTTAAAAAAACTGATTAGTTATCTTCTTCGGCTTTGGCAGTATTTAAAGTCTAGTTTCTAGGAGAGGCACTGGTTTGAATCCTGGCGACTCACAATCATGTACTGTTTAGTTATCATGTTAAGAATCAGTAGTCAAGAGCCGGGCGGTGGTAGCACACGCCTTCAAGCCCAGCACTTGGGAGGCAGAGGCAGGTGTGTTTCTGAGTTCGAGGCCAGCCTGGTCTACAGAGTGAGTCCAGGACAGCCAGGGCTATACAGAGAAACCCTGTCTTGGAAAAAAAAAAAAAAAAAAAAAAAAAAAAAGAATCAGTAGTCAGTTCCTCTAAGCCGGCTTCTTGTCCATAAGAGAGGAGAGATCTAGCCACCTCCTAGGGCTGCTGTGAGATGGAAGAGTACCTAGGTATGGCTATGATAGTGCTGCACACCAGTTGTTGCAACCAAGCAGGCCTGTGTTTATGGGAGAAACCTTCAAGGAAACATTTGACTTGTTCTAGGCAGCCTCAAAGCCTTTCAGTATCTATTATGTCAGAGGGATAAGTGCCAAGTTATTATAGTAAACTGAACTACTGTATGACTCTGGCTGCCTGTATCCACCCTCCTTAGACTTCCTGATTTCCAGGAAGTGTTGCCCAAGACCTGTCTATTTCATTCATCCACAAATCCACAGTTGTGGCCTTAGTATGTAACATACAACAAGCACCCTATCACCTCTGGCCAGAGCTGATTTCTCATTCCTTTCTTTCCCTTCTTTCCTTTCCTTCCTTCCTTCCTTTCTTCCTTCCTTCCTTCCTTCCTTCCATCCATCCTTCCTTTCTTTTTTTT
>JADRCC010568637.1:0-18153 GCA_019843855.1 Hylomyscus alleni
ACCCACTTCTGGCCTCCACACAGCCTGCATTCACACCTGCACATTCTCACAGACACTTACATATACACAAGAATAAAAATAGAATAAACCTTTAAAACAAACAAACACTGTCAACAGTTCTTGTGCTAAGATTATCTTGCTTGAAGCAATTAGTTAAACTACACGGGGGGTAGGGGGTGTTGCTTAGAGACAGAGAACTTTCTCGGCTTGAGGCTTCACATTCATTCCCGAGCATGAAAATATGCAAAAAATTATAGTAAGAATATCAGTAAGTCTCATACTTTAAAGATCTGTGAAGAAGACAGAAAAGTACACAATGAATAACCTCATACATAGAAAATGAAACCCAGCCCAAGGTAACCTACAATGCTGGGAATGAAACCCAGCCCAAGGTAACCTACAGTGCTGGGAATCAGAACAATGTTCCTTTGTGTGAGTGAGCACAGGGAAGAGATCCAGGAGACAGAAGGAATCTTCCTCATGCTAACTGGTAATGTTTAAGTTTGGGTGCTGTATCCAGCTCTACTCCCTGTATGAAAATTATTCAATTTATACACTTTTCTAAGTTTGGTAGATATACATCAGTGGATTTTTTAAACAATAAACATTCCAGAAGGCACTTAGGAGCTGTTATTTTTCTTTTTCTTTTTTTCTTTTTTTGGTTTTTTGAGACAGGGTTTCTTTGTATAGTCCTAGCTGTCCTGGAACTCACTCTGTAGACCAGGCTGGCCTTGAACTCAGAAATCTGACTGCCTCTGCCTCCCAAGTGCTGGGATTAAAGGCATGCGCCACCACCGCCCGGCCAGGAGCTGTTATTAAAAGCCTTATGTTGGGCATTACTCTGAACAGTGCTCTAAAGGATGCAAGGTGAACTTTACTCTTCAAAGTAATAACCAAATGAAAGACATTAATATAAAAATAGCTAATTTGCTTTAGATCTCATTTGATTATAAAATCAAATCCCTCTTTAAAAGTAGAATCTAACATAAAAATTCTGTGAACTCTCATTTAGCACTGGGCATTCTCTAAGCTAAAGTCACCAGACCAGCCCCTAACTAGGGTTCTCCTACCTAAAGATCACATCATTCAGAACTGTAAATCTCTTAGGGCCTTCCACATGTTGGGTTAAGAGTTCTACCCTGGGGCTGGCGAGATGGCTCAGCGGGTAAGAGTACTGACTGTTCTTCCAAAGGTCCTGAGTTCAAATCCCAGCAACCACATGGTGGCTCACAACCATCAGTAATGAGATCTGACTCCCTCTTCTGGAGTGTCTGAAGACAGCTACAGGGTACTTATGTATAATAATAAATAAATCTTTTAAAAAAAAAAAGCTCTACCCTGGAGCTACTCCCATCCCCTACACCTACTATCCACAGGCACTAACTCTACAGTGATTTTATACTCCTTTAAAAAGCAATAAAGACAAAACTCAACAAACCTGCACGTTGTACAAACCTTTATTCCTATACTTTAAAAAAAAAAAAAAGTGAGTTAATCTTGGTTTTAAAACATGAAAACTCGACCCAGATCTCTTCTTTTCTTTACAAACAGGCCATTAAGAATTCTCTTTCGTTTTGCAAGTGTTCTCTTCAATCTCATTTAGAAAGAAAGAGAGAAAGAAAGGAAGGAAGGAAGGAGGGAAGGAAGGAGGGAAGAAAGAAAGAAAGAAAGAAAGAAAGAAAGAAAGAAAGAAAGAAAGAAAAGGCAGTCGTGGCCATAACAAGTCAACCTTTCCTAAGCCTTCAAGGGCCTAGGTATTAGATACTCACCTTACTTATGGGGATCCTTCTCCCCTCAGCTATGGTCTTCTTATTATTTAAATAAGCGGGGTAGATACAAATAAACCTGCCACAAACACACACGAAAAAAAGCACAGCTGGGTAATTTAAGTGGTAATTTAAAAGGGATAATTTCGTCGACATAGCAGAGACATATTATACTAAAATTTATTTAACATGTGTATTATTTTAATGACTGGAGCAAAACAATGCAACTGTTACTTTGACACAACAGCCTGTCTAGAGTCCCTGAGGCTGGAGCGCGCTCTTACACGGAAAGGAAAAACTCAGAAGACACCAGGCAAGCCTCTCTGACAGCAGCACTAATGGAGAACGCGCTTCTCGCGGCGCGACTGTTCTTAACGTTGGGTCCGGTCCTCACCGCACCGCACCGCACCGCACCGCCCGCCAAGGCTACAGGGGAGCTCGGTGCGACCGGGGCTCGGAAGCTGCGGAATGCTGGGGTTCCGCAGGGAAGAGAGCCCCGAGCCCAGTGACGCCGCGGCCAGCCTTCCCGAGGACCCACCTGTCCTGGTCGGCCGGGGACCGCGCGGCGGCGCAAGCCATGTCCTCGGGAGTCCCGACAGCCGCGCCAGCCTAGCAGGCCGAACACCAGCGGGAAGTCGACTCGGACCTCGGAGAGCGCCCGCCCTTCCGGCGGAAGTCCTATTGCCAAAGCGGCCCGCAGCCTGCAGTTGGGTTTCCCTCACAGGTGGTTCCGGTTCGGAGTGACGTGGCTCGTAAGTCAGTCTTCCGGCGAGAAGAGCGCCCGGACTCTGAGGTGTGTGTACCCTTCCGGCTGTCTGGAGTGACCTCAGCCTGCTCCTCACGCACTTTGTGCGCTCTCCTGGTGTAGCCCGGGCTCTTCGCCCAGGGGAGCGAGTGTCTGTAGTTTGGAGCAAGATGCTGGTTAGATCTGGCAGGAAAATGCTCATCTATATATTCCTGGTTTCCTCAGCTTGCTTTGACTTAGGAAGGTAAAATTTCCGAGCGGTGCACTTAGTATTATACAGCCGCTGTGCTGTATAAATATTAATGTTCGATCCTTCACTGTACACATCGTTAAGCTTCTAAAGCTCGTACCCCGAAATTTCATAGTTTTGCATACATTGTTCAGTTGATGTGCAGGTGAAGGGGAAACGCCACTTCTGTTTTTTTTTCATTTGTTTTTTGTTTTTGTTTGTTTTTTGTTTTTGTTTTTAATGGTCACAGTCCAAGCGACATAAAGCAGAGAAACAGAAGAAAAGGGTAATATAACTTTTACGCAGTACCGGAGCCTTTGGTTTTAGAAAAGCTGGAGGAAAAAAAAAAGAGATAACTTTTTTGGATTACATAAATAATAGTGAATTGAGAGATTATTATAGAGGGCTTAAAAGATGAGTTATACGAACATCTGTAAGTACTTTTCTTTTTTGTTTGTTTGTTTGTTTTTCGAGACAGGGTTTCTCTGTTTAGCCCTGGCTGTCCTGGAACTCACTCTGCAGACCAGGCTGGCCTCGAACTCAAAAATCCACCTGCCTCCACCTCCCAAGTGCTGGGATTAAAGGCGTGCGCCACCACCGCCCAGCCAGTACTTTTCTTGGTTTCAGTTTAAGTCTTACAGAACACTGAGACCTTCCCTTCTAGTACGTTGCTTTCTACATGAAAAAAATCTCTCTCTCTTTTCCCTTCTCCCCTCCCTGTAAGGATCATATGGGCTCAGGACTCCCAGACCCCCAAGACAAGTTCTCAGCACAAAAGAGATTTATTTGTCCCAGAGTGATTGAGGGTGAGGGATAAGAGACAAGGACAGGAGAGAGAGGATGAGGGAGAAGGGGAAAAGGACGAGGGAGGGGGAGGAGGGGTGTTTGTCCCTGGATAGAGAGGAGACAGACTTGGCAAGTAGGAAAATAACGATTTATGTAGGGACAAGAGGAAACCCCCTAGTAGGATGAGGTGTTTTAATTAGGCATGCTAATTAGATGAGCCAAAGGGGCCTTTTGATTGCTGGGCTTCAGTACTTTGATAGCTGGACCTTGGTAGTCAGCCTCAGGAGGTAAGGAAATAGACTTCCTTTACTTGGGGGCTAGTTTTAAGGAATGCAGCCTAACCATTTTTAGCAAGGCAGAGGGAAAATGTCATAGCCATGCTCGCCGGGTCAGCTGGCAGAGTCTCTTCAGTCCCCAGAATTCAAGAGCATTTGCTGCTTTCCTAGAGGATGGCCTTTAACTCCAAGTTTCAGGGGGCTCTGTCACCACTGGGCCACACTTAATTTTGCACATGCAAATGAAATACTCATAACCGGAACAAAACAGTGCAAAGTAGATTCCTTCTGAATCTGTTTTTCAGGAATGTTAGCTTAACTGTGTCACGGTTAGAGAATAGGTTTTGTTGTTGTTGTTGTTGTTTGCTTTTGTTTTTTTGAGATGAGATGTTACTATGTTGCCCATTGTTTTAGGCTGGTCTTGGAGTTTTTGTTTTGGGTCTTCTGGGGTCAGGGCCCCAAGTAGCCTGGATTACATGGTGTAACAGGAAATTAAATTTAGAAACTGGTTTTGCTGAAGGGTACTGATTTCGCTTAGTAGACTTAGGAGGGGGCTAAAAGCAAGATAAAAGCCTGGCATCTTAGATTGTGAGATGGCTCGGCAGGTGAAGGCAGAAGGGAGGACAGGAGTAACTGGGACATCTTAGCTATCAGATCTATAACATTGTTCCTCCACCAGTGGACCAGAAAGCCCCCAGGCAGTGTCCTAAATCTCCAGTCACTGTGGATTTCAAGAGTAGCATCGTCAGATTACTTACCTAATCATGAGGGGGCATGGTGTCATCTTATGGGAACTGGCTTGTCCCCTCAAGCAATGAGTGCTTCTTTGAAGAACCTTGCTAATGGCTATGCTTCTGAACGTGGCCACATTAATTAAACCTTTACCACTAGTCTATTTAATTGACATGTTGGAACCCATAGCTTAGCCTGATCTCTCAGAGCTGGACTTTGTCAAAAAAAAACTGAGCCCAGGCTTGGGTACAAGGTTATGTTGGAATAGTATATTTTCACCTTTTCAGGGGCAGAGCACTTTCTAGCATTTAAAACCGTGCGTGTATTTTAAATGCACACCCATGTCAACTGAAGGACAGAGAACAACACTTGGGAACTGGGTCTGCCTTGCCACACTGTGAGATCTGGGAATGCGGCTCAGGTCATTGGGCCTGTGCATCAGCAGCACCTTTACCCACTGAGCCACCTGGCCGGTTCTCTCTCAGCCAACTAAACACACCACACCAGTGTGTGTGTGTGTGTGTGTGTGTGTGTGTGTGTGTGTGTGTGTGTGTGTGTGTGTAATAGAGTTTCACTATGTACCCCAGGTTGGTATCAGGCTCAAAATCCTCCTGCCTCAGCACCCTGCCCACAAATGCTAGGATATAGCAACCATGTGCAGCCATGCTTTTTAAAGCATACACAATCCTGGAAGAGTGTGTCATTCTAGGTCCCAGGGACCCTGGGCCTGGCAAGGAGGCTGCCCTTACCTGCCCAGCACCCTTTCTTCCTTTTTTAATACCCAGTGTTAGTTTAGCACTATGTCATACATGTGCCGTGGCACACCTGCATCCAAATACTGACACATAATGAATGTGAGAAAAAAAAATTAGTGAACAGGATCCGTCTGTTTGTTTTCTCTAAGACTCATGCCTGCTTCATCACCCAGGACAGACGCAACCACCAGGTGAAAGGATGGGAAAAGCTACTTCAGGCTCCATAGTTACAATACCTGTTTGGTTTCATTTCTGTTTAATGCCTTTCCTCCAGAGCCATACAGAGTTCTGCATTGGCTGGCCATAATTGCTTTCTCTGTGCTTGAGATGTAGGTACTGCAGTTTTGTTTTTACCCATTCTTGATCATTTGGTGTCTTTTGTTAATAGAGGATTTTACTTTATCCTGTAGTTAATCATATGCTTAATACACTTACATGTCATTTTATGCACTGTAACTAATTCTCCCTCATCTGCCTTTACTAAAAGATGAAATAATTTCTCTAAAATGTTTTGTTAATGTATTTATCTATTCATCATATAAAACAATGGGTTTTGCTGACAATTTTATACACATACAAAATGTATTGTGTGATGTTCTCTCTCCACTACTCTCTGGTTCCCGTCCACTCTTGCTAATGCCCTTTCTCTTCTTAGCTAGCTCCCCTTCTACTTCCTATCTTGTCTTGATGACCCAATGAGGGTCATTAGGAATGTGCCCAGGAGCTGGGTAGGAGTTTATAGGGACATGTGCATCTTACCAGAGCAACTGTTAACTGTGGAGAAATCCTCAGAGACTTACAGGCTTTTACTTTTACTTTACTTTGAACCCTGGTTTCCCAGTAGGGTTTGGAGCACTCTAAAGTGTAAGTTTAAAACTACTAGCATTTCATCTTTCCTGTTTTGAGTTATTTGGATTGAGAGTCACAATTATTTACCTATTTGTTTGCTTTTTAACTTTTTATTCTCTGTGAATCTCACATCATACACCCTAACTCACTCATTTCCCTGCCCCGCCGAGGTCCACCCTCTGCTTTTGCAATGCCCCATACACACACAAAGAAAAACATCTCATTGGAGACGCTGCAGTGTCAGTGTATCCCACAGACTCATTGCAATGAGTCACTGGTCTGGTTTGAGGCCTCTGGCTTCTACACTATCAATGCTGGATCCTTACTGGGACTCCTCTTGGATATCCTGTCGTTGCCCTATGTCATGGAAATCCTGTAGCTTTGTATCTGCAGGACCGGCCCCTTCATGCACTCCAGCAGTTCATAGAGGGGGTAGATGTTGGGGTGGGCCAACTCAAAGCCCTGGATCTGGACCTGGAAGGTACATGAGTTGGTCAGCCTGCCAGCTCTCCTTCACCCACACCACCAGGGTGAGTTTTCCAGGTCTGCCCCTGGCTAGCTCATCCAGTGCTGCAGCCAGCAAAGGACAGAGCCAACTCTCCTCTGATGGCCCTCAGGGTGGCTCACCCTTGCCCATACCAGCAGAGGCCCTCTACTATGCTGCCCAGGTGAGGTGCTGGGTCTACTCTCCTGTGTGTTGCAGTAGGTTCTCCTGCTCTTCTGCCCTCTTGGCTGGCTTATCCCCAAACTCTGTTCCTAAATCCCAAACCAGGAACAGTTTTACTGTGCTGCCCAGGTGAGGGTCAGCTCTCCTGACTGCCATAGGTGGCGAAGGGGGTGGTGGTGGTGGCAGAGGATCATCTTTCCCTTGCCAGTAACACTGCGTAATGTAGGCCAGCTCTCCCACCCTCCCATCTTGCTTGCTTTTGAGAGTTGGATTGCTCCAACTGTTACCTCTCTATTTTACTGATGCAGTGGTACAGCAGGGTCATGGTCTCTGGCTGCCCAGTGCTTTTTAAATGCCCCCAGGAGATTCAGGCAATCCATGTCCTAGGAAGCTAGCCTCCTCCATAGAGACTTGGTAACTATGCAAACTCTAGTGTGGAGTGCCTCTTTATGCTGGTGCCCAGAGCCCAGTGTTCAGGAGCAGCAGCTAGGTCTTTACTGTAGTGTGTCTGTTCTGGAAGTGGTTTCTGTTGTACTTTTCAAGACTGACTTTTTTAGCCTTTAGATTCTGTGAGCTGATATTCTAAACATACACTTAAGTGTGTTGGGTAGTTTTATGTCAACTTGACACAAGCTAAAGTCATCTGAGAGAAGGAAATCTCAAGTGAGAAAATGTCTCTATAAAATGCCTCTTATAAATAAGAAAAGCATATAGGGTATTTTTTGTTTGTTTGTTTGTAGACAGGGTTTGTCTGTGTAGCCCTGGCTGTCCTGGAACTCACTCTGTAGACCAGGCTGGCCTCGAACTCAGAAATCTGCCTGCCTCTGCCTCCCAAGTGCTGGGATTAAAGGCGTGCGCCACCACTGCCTGGCGGGTATTTTCTTAATTAGTGATTGATGGGAGGGCCCAGCACATTGTGGGTGAGGCCATCCCTGGGCTGGTGGTCCCTGGTTCTGTAAGAAGGCAGTCTTAACAATCCAGGGAGAGCAAGCCAGTAAGCAGCAGCCCCTCTATAGCCTGTGCATCAGCTCCTGCCTTCAGGTTCTGGCCCTCTGTGACTCCTGCCCTTACTGCTTTTAATGACACACTGTTACACAGAAGTGTGAGCAAGATAAACCCTTTCCTCCCCAAGTTACTTTTGGCCATGGTGTTTGATCACAGCAATAGGAACACTAAAGACAGCTTGTCATTTAAAGGACTTAAAAACTTTAAAGAATCTCAAATAAAAGTATAAATGCAATGTTTAGACAAATGTAATGGTTTTCTTTCTTTTTAAAGATAACTTGTTTATGTGGATCGGTGTTTTGCCTGTCTGTGTGAGGGTATCAGATGTTGGTGTTACAGTTGTGGACTGCCATGTGGGATGCTGGGAATTGAACCCCAGGTCCTCTGGAAGAGCAGTCAGTGCTTTTAACTGCTGAGCTATCTCTCCAACTCCAAATGGAATATTTTTATTTTCTTCCAAGGGCTGTATATATTTCGTCACTGTCTTGTGGTAATTTTATCATTTAGTATGGTGGAAATCTGATGTCAAGCCTTTCTTTTGGAGGTGACCCACTCCTTTCTCCCCTCTATCTTTGAAATTAAGAAACAATTCAGGCGGGGAGTGTGTGGCCTTGCACACTTGATTCCCCAGCACTACTCCCAACTGTCTCGTGTCTAAATGTGGCTTTGTTGGCTTCAAGTTACATCAGGAATTGGGATTGGTTCACAAACACCACGTCAGGAAAAGCAGAAAGAAGTAGGGTAACTATAGTGGCTGGTGATTGTCTCTTGATCTCTCTCTCCAAGTCTTGAATCTGGCCTCTTCTTGTTTCCCTGGCTTGTTACACTGCACATAAGCCAGTCACAGCAGTCAGCCTTTAGTCTATGGTCACTGTTACAGCTCTCACCAGCCAACTCGAGTGGTCGGGCTGTGCACTCATGGAGGGCAGAGGAAGGTCAGTACCCTACTCTATCACTTCAGAGTAGGGTTTCTCACTGAACCTGGAGGGAGGCCGGTAATCAGCGTGCATCCCAGGTTGGCCTCCACGCCTCTGAAGATGACCTTGAACTCCTGACCCTCCAAGCCATTTCTCCCAACCCCCAACTAGGATCACAAGTGTGTGTAACAACACCAGGCCAGAAAAAAAAAATCTGTGACTTTTACTTCAAATTGAGTAGCGTAGTTAATTTAGTTTTAATCTAAGGCAGACCATATAGGTCTTCAGATATAGCAACAATTAGGGGAAAGACTGGGTTCACAGCTCAGTGGTTCATCAGTGAGATAGTGTTTAGGTCCCAAGAGAATGTGTAAATGGGCAAGTAACAGATATTTCTTACTAGTATTCAATGCTTATATTCAATGGCAACCTTCACTAGTGTACATTAATATTTTTAATTAAAAATAACAATCAGAAACTTGAAGAAAACAAGTGAACAGAAGTATAGAGAAAAATTATCCTGAATATCAGAGGAAAGAAAGTCTATTTAGCACCAAGAACAGTATTATACACACAGAACATACAGTTTGAGAGATGCATCAATGGTCTAACAAAAATCAGAACGTATTTTTATAGACCAGAGTTAGAACAGTAGGAAAATGATCTGGGTTTACAGAAGTCACAGTTCAGAGAGTTCCACATTACAAAGTAGTTTTCTAAGGTTAGCACACAAGGGAAATAGGCTTCCTAGACAATGAGAAAGGATATACACTCTATTTCAGCCTTGACTCTTGAAAAGTTGTTTGGTATATCTGAATTATCTGACCATGTAAACCCTTTAGCTTTGGACAGTTTAATTTTTCATTTTCTTAACTGCAAAGAAACCCTGGCAGCTGTCTCCCATTTTCAGCAACAAAGTCATCTTTCAATTAACTTTATGGTAACATGATCCACATTTTACACTATAAACTCTGACATTACTTATTGCTGGCTGATACCTACAGGGCTTATCTTTTATTTATTTACCTAGTTAGCACCCTGGTAATTTGTAAAGTTCATTATCAAATATAAAATTTTTCATCAATTAATCACTTCTGTGTACTAACAAACTGAATAGTTTCCTTTCACTTACAACCAATCTTCCCTCATCTTGAATTTCCCTTTCCATAGCTTCTTACTGCCCATTGAAACTAAGTATTTTTAAGCATCCTGCCCCCGCCTAGTCCCCTGCACCTTCTTTTAACAGTAGCTATTTCAAAGGGGACGAGAGCTGATCCTCAGAGGCAGGAGACATCTTGAATTTCACATTCATTAGTATGGTGGATTTACTCCCTACTGTGAGCTGACATAGGCTATGAGACTGGAGAACTCAGTATTTGAGTCTTCCATGCCAAGGAGCATTTACTTGGTAGATTAGAAACTCATTTGCCTATTAAGAGCTGTGCTGTGCATACTAAGGACAGTAATTTTCCAAGTATGGTGCCCATACCAGAAGCCCACATACCACCCACCATCCCTAAATACATTAGAGATGCAAATTCTTGTAGCCCCCTCCAGATCAACTCTATCAAACTGGGGGTATGTGCCCAGATATGATCTAATAAACACTTCTGGTGATCCAAACACACCTGTTTGAAATTGCCACCTTAGGTTTTCTTTGCTGCAGTCCAAAGCTAAGTAAGTTCTTGCCCTTTTAATAAGCATCCTGACTTGTAACCAATCCCCAACACTGGCCTTAGTGTGCCGTCTGAAACAAGCAAAAGCCAGGAGTATTTGGCCTGCTATCAGTTATGGAATCATCCAATGAACTTCTCAAAGCACAACTAAGGCCAGCCCCTGTACTTTCATAGCCATTATCTCTAGCCAAAGGGTTTCATTCAACAACTTCATCTTCAAGGGACAACACAAAACAGATGCTTCCCAGTAGGGCTGTCCATGGGAATTTAGTCTCCAATAGGTGGAATGGACTCTTCTTTTACTTCCAAATTAATTTCCTAAAAACATGAATTAAAAGGCAATTTTATTCTAACTAAAACCTCATCTCCTTCCACAAAACTGCTTGAAGTGCCTTATAAAAATTGACGTGCAATAATTCTAATGGAAAACTAGGAATGAAAGGAAAACAGGTATGACCTATATTCCCATCTCCCATTGCTTATGGCAGCCTTGGAGAATAATATGGAACTGTTATAAAACAACTTCAGATAAAGTCTGACAAAAACGCAAACTCTTGGCTATTAAGTGTGTCAGTGTATTCTCATTCATGAAGGATGCCCTCTACCATATGGACAGTGGGCACTTAACATCCCAACCACCGCACCCACTAAAAATGAAGTTGTCCTTAGCAGGTAGGAGTTAAAAAAAAACCTTCTGATGTTCTATTTATTTACTAGTGATGGAGCGTGTGTGGAGCTCTTTAGAGGGCAGTTTACACTTTTATTTGGTTCTGGAGACAGACTTCATGTCACCAGGCTTAACCTGCTGGGCTATCTAGTTAGCCCTGAATATTCCTATGGATAACTTAAGAAATTTGTGTGTGCACACATGCAAATGTGCCAAGACAATTGTATGGAGGTCAGAGAATAACTTTAGCGAGTTGGGTCTTTCCTTTAACCACGTGCATCCTGTGAACTCAACGGGGCCTTCAGGGTTGGCGTTTACCCACTAAACTATCTCACGGGCCCTCTTTTGAGTTCTTCTGGAAGTATTATCATAACAGCATTACATTCCTCTGACATTTCACTGACTTGTATTTTTTGAGTATGAGAAAATACTGATTATTTTTTGCCTGGTTGCAAAAAAACCTCTGCCTTAATATACAGAGTGGTAGTAGGCATTTATTTCAGACCCAGTGTCAGTACAGAGAGGACGGTAGGGAAAGACAGCTGCACTGGAGAGCCTGAAAGACAGAACTGGTGCCTGTCAAGAATTAATATTTTCAAGTATGGATTCTATTAAGGAGAAAGAGATCTTCTATGTGGGCCTATATGTTCAGTGTCTAGTCTTGTGCTAGCTAGTATAGGCATTTGTTTTAATCAGACTCTAAAGGAGTAAGAAAAAAAGTGGAATACCAAACATTGAGAGGTGCTAATTACATAAAAATAAATTTTAGGAATGGTTAAGTGTCAACAATCTTCTTCAGTTGTCTTTATTACAGCAAGAGGAAATTTTACTCTTAATGCATAGAATCTGAAGAAAAAAAATTTACATTTCGCTTTTAAAAGAGACCCCTTTGACAGTTAATACAAATGTGAAATAAGACCCTCAAATACCAATTTCAGTAATAGTTTACATACAGCAATAATTTATTCTGAAATGTTCATTTAGTTTGAGACACAACTTATGTCTCATTAATAAAAGAGCAGCCATCTCACCTCAAATACCAGAATATACAACAGTTACAGCATAGCAAAAAATTCTACCTACTTTTGATAAAATCTAGTTCAGTTAAAATAGTTTCATTCAATGCTTTACAGTTACACGGATTTGAGCACAAAATAGTGTGAATTGTTATACTGTACCTATCTCTATGCACACCATGTGACCACAGAATCATTAATCGTTACTTCTGAAATTGAACCGTCAGTTTCATTCATGCAGTAAAGCAAAGCAGGCTGAGTAAACATATTCATTGGGAACCATATTACTGTGAATTTCACAGCCACATGATTAATTATGACATTAGATGGATTCACAAGGACTATTTTTTTTGCATAAATACCAATTTCTCCCTGATGTAAGTTTATTTTATAATCTAAAAATGATTGATAACAGCAATATATCATATAGTTTCTATCTGTAGTGTTATTTTAAGACAGGCGATAATTAAAGGACAATGGGATGGATGCTACTTAAATACATGGAAAACACACTGTACAAATATACTTGGCTTTACCATTGTTTCCTACCTAACAAGAGTGCCTCCCAAAATGACCAGTGAGGACAAAGTGTACTATTAAATACGGTTTCCAGAACAAAACCCCTCTAACAAGATCAAACCTATTTACAAAAATTTTCAACCTTTAAAGTTTTCTTTGAAATAAAGTCTCTATACAGCAGTTGTGATTAACACCAGCTTTTCCTACATTTGTTCTTCCAGCTCTTTTAAACAGACGTCACGAGGTAAGACCCAGAATGGCGCTTAGGACTTTGGGCTCCACTGGATTCTGTGCTGTCAGTCTTTGAATCTCTCTTCTTTGTGTTGTTGCTCACTGGCGTAGGGATCTGAGATGGTCGGGCTGAAGTGCTGTCTGCACTGCTTTTCCTAGGGCTAGGGTTGTAATTAAAAGGTGTCACTCTGGCAGCAACAGTCCCACTAGGTGAACTGTGTTTGCTGGAGCTACTTGAACTGAAAGGGGTACGCTCTGCTATACAAGTCTCACCAGTCTCTGCTATAGGGACAGGGTTACTCTGTCCTGGTTTTGCCTCAGTTCCTTTTTGTTCTGGGGCCTCTACCTGAATAAAGGAGTTCAGGCGGTTTTCCAGACCCACAGTTTGCACAGGACTGCCATTGCCCACGCTTTGTTTCCCTTGGGTGTCTTTTGAATCTTTAATGCTTGGATTTCCCTTTTCTGAAACACTGTCAATCACTGGGGGGGTGTTACCCGTGGGAGATCTTCCAGATCTAGGGTTGTTAATGGGGCAGTCCTCAATTCTCACCCAAACATCCTCTGTTTTAGAAACAGCAGGTGCCATCTGATAGATCAGAGTCTTTGATTCAGCACCACTGGCAGCACCTGAGGAAGTGGTCTGAGAAACCATGCTCGTGGGAGAAATTTCACTTTCCTTCATTTTCCTCCATGTTCCTTTTGTGGGCACCTGGTTTTCTTTCATTTGTCTGGGTCCTGGCATGGAGTTCACATGCTTTTCATCCTCACTTTTTGCTTTTTCACTGGACTCTGATGAAGCAGAAAGAATAGAAGATGAGCTTCCAGTTCTTCTCCAAGTGCTCACTCGAGGAAGGGAGGAGGAATGTTTGCTGTGCTCACGCTTCCAGGTTCCTGCCCGGTTAATTGGTAGTCTGGAAGGACTTTCAGAATGGGAGCGTGCAATATCATGCCGTTTTGCAGATCTTCCGTCATTATACTCTATAGTGGGGCTGAGGTTAGGTGGGAGCTTTCGCCATCCACCAGCCTGAACAGATGGATGTGTGGACAGAGACATGTCGGGAAGGGAAGGGCTTAAAACTGGGGTCTGTGCCTGGGACCTGGTGGGAGAGTCTGGTCTAGAAGATGGGGAAAGGGATTCAAATGAGGCAGACTCCTCCAGTTTCCTCCTCAGGGTTGGGCTTGGGGCTTCTTTGATGAAAGTAGACTGGCGTACTAATGCAGGTCTTTCTGACCTGTCCGACTCACTTCCACTTGATTTAGTTGAAGACATTCTAGAAAGTTCTACCTTTTTACTTGACGCATTGCCGTTATTCATCTGGTTCAGTCCTTTCGATGCTGACTCACTTCTGGGGATACTGCTGGCATTCTTGGATAAACCTGCCTGTTTGGTAAGATTGTGTTGGCTCAGCTGCCTGCCTGGGGATGTGTACGACATTTTCCCAGAACCAGAGGACTTAGTTGAAGCAGTACTGGGAGATGATGTTCTGGGCAGCTGAGACAGTTTGTTAGGAGGGCTTATTCCATTTCTACCAGGAGAAATTGAGTTTCGCCCTGGAGACTGCATTGGCCTACTTAATGGTTGCTGTGTAGGTCTTGAGGGAGTAGAGTCTCTAGACCCTGATCTAGAAGACCCCTTATTTGACCCACTAATTTGGGAAGTTTGTCTGGTAATAGGGCTCAGCTCTGACTTCATTGCTGGCTTAGTTCCACGAGGAGACGTGGAAGCTACTGGACCTTCACTGGGGCTCTTAGAGGCTGGAGGCTTGAGGGGTGGGCCTTTTTTAGAGACGGGACTTGTACTTGAGGAGCTATTGCGAACCCCTGGTATGTGAATCATTGTCCTGCCTCTTGAGATTGAAGGCATGTTTGTCTGAAGGGGCTGTTTCATTTGGCTGGAAATTTCTGAATTAGATCGAATCTTTCCCGTAATCAAGCTTTTATAAACCTTTTTCCCGCCTTTGATTCCTTTGTTTTCAGATTCTATTTTTTTTGCTTCTAATGTGCTTTTCTCTCCAGGTTTGAGAATTCTTGGGCCTTTATTACTTGTGAATGGCTTTTCCTCTTGATCAGGTGTAAGATGAAAAGGAGATCCCAGGGAAATGCCAGACTTCAGTGACAGAATGGAATCCGAATCAGATGACGCTTGTCTAGACAAACATGCAGCGGCAGCAGCAGCTTGGTGCAAACTACTTACTATGGAGTTTGCACCTTCCTGAATAGCTTTCCAGTCAAAATTTTCTGAATCGGGGGATAAACCATGTTCTGAATCTGGCCTCTGTATATCTTTCAAATCAAGTGTCAGATCTTCAGCTAATATGCCACCCACTTTTCTAGGACTCTGCTTTTCACTCTCACCTTTGAGTCTTGAAGGTCTTTTCTTTTTTGGCATGGCAGAACTTATACACTCCTGCAGCAGATCGTCTTCAGAGTCAATGCTAAGAGAACTGAGAGAGCTGTTTCTTGAGAAACAGACAGGGGTATCTTCAACATGAAATGACTTGGGCGCATACCCAGATGCCTGAGGCTTACTTGGTTCTCCTTGTGAGTCGGTAGGTTCAGCTTCTTTGATTGGTTCATTTTCTTTGTTATTGTTGTTTTCTTGGTCAATGTCACTAAGGGAACTCAGAGAGGAATTTCGAGAAAAGCAAACTGGAGTATTTTCAATAGCAAAATTCTGCAGTTTTTCGTCTGTTGCTGCCCCTCTGTCTGGTATGTCTTTGGAGGACTGGGGGAAAGTGGGTTGTTTCTGCAGCACTGATTTGGACTGTCCTCTGTTTACTGGATGTTTTATACTAGCCTGTGACTTACTAGCTGATTGCTGGCTTGAGTTTGGTTCTGTGTGGCAGGTAACTTTGGCTTCTGAATCCTTACTTACTTTGCCCTTTCTTAACTCAGCCTTTTCCCTGGAAAGGTCAACATCATCATCATCAAAATCTAGAGAACTCAAAGAATCATTCCGTGAAAAGCAGTAAGGAGTTCCTTCAATAGGGGTGTAGTGATGCGGTGAGTCAAAGGTGAAGCTTCCCCGGACTCTGTCTTCATTGTTTGGTAGCTTATCACTGAAGTCCTTGGGATTGCTTTTTAAGTTCTGTTTCTTTGAGTCTTTGTTGTCTGAGAAAGTTTCTTCAGTATTTACGTTAACTTTTGAGTCTGTATTCTTTCTCACATGCGTTCTGTATTCAGTATTTTGTGGCATGGGCTTTACTGGTGAAGTAGGCTTCTTTTTCTTAGTGTCTATTTGGTTTTTGTTAGTTCCAGATGAAGTCACGGATGCTTGTTGGACTTGGTCCATTATCTTTTTCACTCGGAAAGGCTTGTGGCTTTTTCCTTTGGGCATAGCAGAATTGATACATTCTGCAAGAATATCTCCTTCCTCTGCTTTGTTGTCATCCAGGTCTGGTATGACTACAGATGAGACTTTTCCTCTCTGAGCCTCCTCTGTACTTCTGCCTTCTGTAGGAATGGTATCTCGTTTTTCAAATTCACCTGATTGCACACTTGCTCTAACCCCATCTCCAGTAGCCAACTCATTTGGAGGGGATTCTATTGTCAGATCACTTAGAGATGTTGCCGTGGAAAAGTTTATAGGTGTCCCTTCTACACAGTACACCCGGGGCACATCATCTCCTGGTGTAAAGCTAACATGCTTTTGTGCCTGCAGCCTGTTCTGTGATGGCAGAAGTTTATATACAGGCAGCTGACTTGGTTTCCTTGCCACAGGTGGAGGTAATTTTGAAGCAGTCTGGGCTAGCTTTTTGGCTTTGCGTGATGACTTTGTTGGCATGGCTGAAATAATACATTCTTCTAATATTTCAATATCATCATCATCAGAATCATCTAATAAGTCTTTTTCAGAGTCAGGCTTTTCTACCTCTTTATCCTGGTCTTCATTTGATTCTTCAGGCTGTTCTGCTTCTGTCTCATTTCCATTGTCAATTTCCTGAACTGGAGGCATTATTCTTAATTCCACATCTTTCTGTATAAATGGCTCATCCAGGCTCAGAGCACTTAGGCTGGAAGAACAAGAAAAGCCATCTGGAGTACTTTCTGTGGCGAAGTGTAGCAGAGTATCAGCGTCTGGAGGGACCTGCACTCTCTGCACAGCAGCGTTTACGGTCGTCAGCTTAGGCCCACTCTCTCTCTTCTCAGCAGCAGGTGCTTTGCTTTTTGGCACCTCTCTCTTGGTCTGCACTGTCTGTGGAGGAGGTGGAGGGGTTTTGCTTCTGCTTGGTGGCATGGTCTGCCCAGGGCTATCTGGAAGGTCACTGGGGCTTATAATGCCACTCACCATTCCACTACATGGCTCACTCTGAACAGAGCTGGCAATAGAGCGACTCTCAAAACTGTCAAGTGAGCTGACAGAAGTACACCTGCTGAATACAAGTGGAGTCTCCTGGACATAGTGTTCTGGGGGACTTTTGGGTGTCTGAGCACCACTTTTGGAGGGAGACTTGGCTCCTGAGGAAAACTCAACACCTTTATGCCTAGTTGATTCTGAAGATAAGCCAGAAGCCTGCAGTCTGCTGGGTTTGGTTCTAGCATTCTGGGACACTGATGGAACTTCAGTTGCAGGATCTTCAGTTGACCGAGTTACATCATTCTCTTTTATTTCAGCTATCTGCAGAGTATTAGCAGATTCTGCTTCCTGTGTTGTCTGATCACATCCTATTTCATCTTCAGCTGATGACAGCGATGATAATGAACTGCACCTTGAAAAACATATTGGAGTGTCTTCTACACAGTAAGTCTGTATTGTTTCTTGGTTGATGGAGGGGACTTTGCAAGTAGTCCCTTTTTGAGTCTGACTGTTTCTCTGTGCTGAACTTGGATGCAGCTGATTCTGCCTTTTGGCATTAGATGAAGGTGCAGATGTATTCTCATTGCTTGGAGAGACGTGTTCAGTTTTAGTGCTCTGTGCTGATGAATTCTTTGAGAATGAAAATGGTGGTTTCTGTGAGGAAGAAATGTCAGTGGCATATTTTAAACTATAATCAATAGGCTGATCCACATGGTGCTTCTCTTCATTATATTTTATGCTGTAATTTGTTGGTCTCTCTTCTTCTTCTTCATGTTGTTCTTCCTCAGAATAACGCTCGCTGTAGTTAGTAGGTTTATCGTCTTCATAATCATCTTCCTGACACAAAGACTGGTTTACATTTTGATTAATTGCATGACTAGAACCTATTCGATTTGTTTCTGAACCACTGGTTCCCCTAGACCTATATGGGGAAACACACTCTTGTTGTCCAAAATGTGTTTGGAATTTGAGGTGTTTGTCATCAGTATTCTCAGAATAGACAGGATAACTGGTGTTCTGG
>JADRCC010568650.1:0-15500 GCA_019843855.1 Hylomyscus alleni
ACCTTGCTTTGAACTTCTGTTCCTCAGAATCCAGCTGCTCCAGGTGTCCTAGGCATTTGTGGGCTCATTGATGAGTGCTAGGAGAACCCCCAAGAGAGCTATGCTTTGGCTCTAGGGCCTGCCTGTGAGAAAAAGCAAGACCTTGGGGGAGTCTCCAGCTACCAGAGTAGCCTCCTCCTTCTTAATATTTGTAGCCTTTTGACACAAAGGTCTGTGGCTTCCCCATAGTATCTGTCTTAAAAAATTAAACTTTGGGGGGAAGGAGGAAAGAGAAAAAGAGAGGGGATGGGATGGGGGTAGGGTGATGCATTTCCTGGAGCTGAAGATACTGGTGTTTGTGAGCTGGTAGACAAGGGTACTGGAAATCGGAACTTGAGGCCTTTGGAAGAGCAATATATGCCCTTGACTGCTGAACCATGTCTCCAGCCCCAGAGTGTGTGTTTTGAATGACATGAAATGGAATGCTTGCCTTCATTCACTGTGTTGGAAATTTCAAAGTGAGTGATGTGGGTTGGGTTCCACAGGCATTCTTTGCTCTCTGTTCCAGGCAGTTGCAGATCATTTGCTATGAACAGCATCTTGGTTTTGGGGACCTTAGAATGTCAAGGGTTGCACCCTGTGATTCCCCGATTAAGCACAATCCACATCCAGACTGAAATCCACCCACAACATTGGTGAAAATGCCACTGTCCTGGGCCTGCATGGGCTGTAGTTTATAGAATTCAGCTGTGCTCCAAGAGCACCAGAGAACCTGATGACTCAGACGCCTCAATTCCTCCCATGGTCCCTGCCGGGTCTTCTGCAGTGCTGGGCTGGGCTTCCAACTCAGGACCCTCATCTTCTGCCTAGCTGGTCATAAGACCTGCCTTGCCTCGCTCTGTCCTGGATTTAGGGCCCATAGATATAACTCTTCAGGATAGTCAGGAATATCTCCTTCTGTTAGAGAACTTGCTCAGTCCCCTGACTAGGAACCCAGTCTTCTGCAGGAACTCAGGTGTGGGCTGTTCATAGCCACATGGTGCATTGCCAAGGGCCAAAGGGGAGTTGATAGGATCTGATGCAAACTTCGAAGCTTGATACCTTCACTAAATTATGAATGTAGCCCTTGGCTTGAGAGTCAGACAATGGATGACTGTGGGATTTCTCCTGGGGCATTTCCCTAGAGTCAGGCCTGGCCTGGCTCATGACAAAATTCTCCTTGGGGACTCTTGGACCTGCTGTATGCTTTTTATGAGTATGCAGTTATTTCATCAGGAATTGTCTCCTAACTCCCAGAATAATAGAAATCCAAGAGCAGAGTACCTGACCCCCCTCAGGTCACTCCAGCCCCAAGGGTTGGGTATGTGTACCAGCCCCCCACCCCCAAGCCAGCGTCTCATATCACCTGGGGAGAAGTGGTCCCATGGGACCTGGGGAGCAAACAGACTTTTGGTTACACTGGACTTATTTTCCACAGCCTTTGTTGTTCTCCCTAAACCATGCTTGTTCCCTATAGGTGAGGAGGATGGGCGAGATCAGTCAAAACTGGAGACCAAGGTGTGGGAAGCCCACAATCCACTTGTGGATAAGCAGATTGACCAGTTTCTGGTAGTGGCCCGGTAAGTGCAGTAAGCAGAGGCCAGCAGGATGTTGCCTGAGCAGTGGGGTGGGTCTTGGGGACATGGAGCCTTAATTTGAACATCCAACATGGGATTCATGGTCTCATCTTTGTTTCTTGCTCAGACCTTTTCCTGAGTATGAATGATGTCCCTGGGATCTTGTGAGGAGTGTTCCTAGTCATCTGGGCCTATATTCTCCCTGTGCCCTTAGGGCTATCTCCACCATAGGCAGGTGCTTCTCCCAGGGCGAGGCTTGGTCATGCTAAAGAGCTCCTGGCTGGCCGAGCAGGAGGCTGGAGGCTGCTTGAAGGGAGGTGGTATATACCCTTTGGGGTATACCACCTGGGTCCTGACCCTCACTGACTTGCCTGGTGGAGGCCTGGTGGTTAGTGGGTCTCCTAGAAGCACTCCTGGAAGCAGTGCTGAGCCTCCAGAGCAGTTGAGGCTCAGCAAATCCCAGAGTAATTTACGAGGGGCCTGTCTACATTTGCTACACACAGTGAGGCTTAGGGTCCCAGGTCTGAGGCAGCTCCCATGCAGAGATCGGCAGCAGACACACATGGACAGATACATAGAACTCTCTCAGCCAGCATTGAGGCATGTTTTGTATGCTGCTTGTCCTCTGATTCATTTACACATGGGGACTCATGCCACCAAGATGCATCTACAGCTTCTCCCTATTGTGCTCCTCTGGAGCTGAGACCCAGAGACCCTTTGGGGTATACCACCTGGGTCCTGACCCTCACTGACTTGCCTGGTGGAGGCCTGGTGGTTAGTGGGTCTCCTTCTCCCCAGCTCTGTGGGTACCTTTGCACGGGCCCTGGATTGCAGCAGCTCCGTGCGGCAGCCTAGCCTGCACATGAGTGCCGCAGCAGCCTCCCGAGACATCACCCTGGTGAGTGGGCCACTTGCCACCTCTCCTGCTTTCTTCTGGGGTCCAGCACCTACCTAGGCACAGGGGTCCTAGCAAGGTAACTAAGGACTCAGGACTCCAGCCTTTCCTGGTGCACCTTAGATTTATCTAACTTGCTAAGGGAGTTAGGGAGGGGTTCCCCCGGGGGGCCTCAGCATCTACTAGATTGTCACCTCGAGACCTGAAGGGGTGGGGGCGGGGTGACATCTCGGTGCAGGAAGATACTCCTTAGAGCCTGGGGACAGCCTGGACCCAGGGGAACCCTGCTGTCTTGCAGTTCCATGCTATGGACACGCTGCACAAGAACATCTACGACATCTCCAAGGCCATCTCTGCCCTCGTGCCTCAGGGTGGGCCAGTGCTCTGCAGGGATGAGATGGAAGAGTGGTCAGCATCAGAAGCCAACCTTTTTGAGGAAGCACTAGAAAAATATGGGAAAGATTTCACAGACATTCAGCAAGATTTTGTAAGTGCTTAAGTAGGTTGGGGGAGTGGCTACCAAGCCCCATCTCTCACCCAGGCCAATGCATGTGCCTGTTATGGCCAGGCCTCTGTCCTCGCAGTCCAGGATTGGTGTGGCTCCCAGTGGACACCGAGCAGCTGTAGGACCTCACTGGAGCTAGGATACTACTGTGGAGGAGGTTCTGTCCTCCTGTGTGCAGTTCTAGCAAGTCTTCAGGGTCTTTAATGTGGGAGGGCTGAGTTCTCAGCCTACAAAAAAATCTTCCTAAAAGACTGAATAGTGTTGAGCTTGACTAAAAGCCTGCAGGCACTCTGAAGGAGCATATCTATATGAGGTGAGGCAGCTGGGCCTTGAGGAGGTGGGGTTTCTAGGAGCCAGGATGTAGTAAAAGGACTTTATTGTCCATTGGAGCTCCATCAAAATAATAACAAGACTGAGCATGGTGAAACATACCTGTAATCCTAGCACTGAGAAGGCTGAGGCAGGAGGATTCAGTTTGAGGCCAGTCTGGGAAACAGTGAGAAACTGCTACAAACAAACAAACAAACAAACAAACAAACAAACCAGCTCAGTAGCAAACCAGAACCAGAGTGGCAGAGCCAGGAGCATGCAGAGTGCTGATCTAGGCTGGAGGCCTGAAGGGGCGGGCCTGGGAGCCTCAGGTGCTGGTCATTCCCAGGGCACAATGCCCACAGTCTGCTTGAAGGCCTGGCATGTAACTGGATTAAAAAAGTACCAAGTAAATGAAGTGAGTGAACCTTTAGATGAGAAGTGGAGCTAGAGGACTTGGACAGGAAGACAGTGGTGAGAGCAGAGCTGGCAGCCCTGGAGAGTTGGCGTGTTTCTAGACACGGTTCAGTAGGTAAACTGAGTCTGTCAGAGACTCTGGAGAGAAGGCTGCAGTGGTCTGCTAGAGAGCATGGCTGACTGGGCCAGAGCATTGAGTGAACCAAGCACAGAAACAGGGTTCTACACAAAACAGGCAAACTCCCCTTTTTATAGCTCATGCCACAGAACACTTTCATAGGTCTGCTCACAGGAAATTGTTCATGTAGATAAAGCTCATAAATCTAAAGAGACAATGTTTGGGGGCTGTCGAGATGGCTCAGGGGTTAAGAGCATCGACTGCTCTTCCAGAGGTCCTGAGTTCAAATCCCAGCAACCACATGGTGTCTTACAACCATCTGTAATAGGATCAGATAGCCTCTTCTGGTATCTCTGAAGAGAGCAATGGTGTACTCATATACATAAAATAAATAAATAAAAAAAGAGACAATGTTTGCAGGTGACATTTAGCCATCACACTAGCCTTTAAAGACTGAAGTAGCTCAGTGGTAGAATGCGTCCCTTGTATGTAGGAGACCCCGAGTCTGATCCCTGCCACTGCCAAAAGACAAACCAAACTAAACAGTAACTCAGGAGAAGACGAAACTTGAGTGATGTGGCTGGTGGCCCAGGGAATGGCAGAAGGACAGGGTTAAGGGGCTTGTAGCTGTGTGCTGAAAGAGAAACCTCAGGCTCAGCAGGGAACTAAGCACTTGACAGGAAGGACAGAGCATGAGAAAAGTAGCCCTGCAGTTCAGTAACCCAGAGAAGCCAAGGCGAAGTGCAGGGTTAGGAGTGTGGACAGTGCAGGGGCCTCTCATTCAAGCACCTGAGGATGGGGAATTCCAACCAATTCACAGTCTCTGGTTCTGGTTCTGAGAAGCCCACGGCTGAGGACTTTGTCCTTGGCAAATGCTTTTGTGCTACTCTGTCTCATGATGGAAGGCAGGCCGACAAGACAGCACGATCTGCTGCCGATCTTGTCCATACGAGATCTGATCCTTGGTAAGAACAGAACCCAGTTATGGTCACCTCCTTCCAGGCATAATTGTAATCGTTTTAACTTGGGTTTTCAAGGGAAGAGGGGGGTCAGCCGCATACTTCCTGTGGGCTTGCTGTGTTTAATTAACACTGGGGGAGGGGTGCTATTAGTGGGGGACCTGAAGTGATACCCAGCCCTGCCTCTGCCTGTTTGGGCAGTAGCCCTGTTCCTGCCACCCATCATGTTGCCTTGTCACTGCAGCTCCCATGGAAGTCGCTCACCAGCATCATTGAGTATTACTACATGTGGAAGACCACCGACAGATACGTCCAGCAGGTGGGCCGTCCACCCCCCTACCACACGGCCTGCCCTCTCCAGTCCCTGTATAGCCACTTTACATTTGTTCATACTTTCCCAACGACCTCCCCTTAAGCCCTAGAGCAAAGAGGAAGGAGCTAGAGTCACTAGAGGACGCAGAGATTTGGGGGAAGGGACAATGTTTGCCCTTAGCCAGCCTGGTACTCCCACTTCCTGGCCCTAGGCTGGCCAGGGAAGGCCATGCAAGTTTTTCACCAGTTTTCCCCAAGGATGCCAGTAATGGAGAAACAGTGGTGTCCCCTCCCTGTGGTCTCCCAGCTTCCCTGGCAAGCCTGGTGACCTCCCTCACCCTCTGTTTTGTTTAAAGAAACGTTTGAAAGCAGCTGAAGCAGAGAGCAAGTTAAAGCAGGTTTATATTCCCAACTAGTAAGTCCTATTTTTATGTTCCTGGAGGTTGGTGGGGGTGGGTGGTGGGTGTAGGTCTCCTGAGTTGAGAACCTCTGCCACCCTTTTCATGAGCTGGGGAGGAGGGATCAGTATTTAAGCTTTTTTGACCCAGGAGTCGAGCTGGGTTTAGTGCTGAGCATTTTGGGATATGGCAGCTGAAACACAGTGGACCAGAGGTACGGGGATGTCTGTGGGGATACAGGCACCCCAGGGCACCTGTGACTGATCCTTCTCCTCCATCAGTAACAAGCCAAACCCCAACCAGATCAGCGTCAACAGTGTCAAGGCCAGTGTAGTGAATGGCACAGGGACACCAGGCCAGAGCCCCGGGGCTGGCCGGGCCTGCGAGAGCTGTTACAGTAAGTGCTGTACCTGGCTGGCACCCATCCTGGGCAGCAGGGGCCCCAGGAATGCTACTGTGTGGCTGTGGTGATCATGGGCCCCTGGAGGCCTCTGTGCCCAAACCTGGAGTGACTCACCATAATGGGGCTGCAGTGGTGGGGGCATGGTTTGGAAGAGTTTCTCAGGAGTGTGAGGTGGGCCTACTTTGGTCCTGAGCCAGGGGGTGGGGTGGCTGTGGTGGTGGTGGGGACACTGTGGGATGCTCTCTACACCGTTGGTTCTGCTTAAGAATTCGTCTATTTCCAACTTTGTTGTCCGTAGCCACACAGTCTTACCAGTGGTATTCTTGGGGTCCCCCTAACATGCAGTGTCGCCTCTGCGCATCTTGTTGGACATATTGGAAGAAATATGGTGGCTTGAAAATGCCAACCCGGTTAGATGGAGAGAGGCCGGGACCAAACCGCAATAACATGGTAAGTGGGACACACCACACCTATCTGTCACCTGCTGCATGTCAGCCTCAGGTCCTTGGCTTCCAGTCACAGTGCTGTATTGGGGCGGTGTGCCCCATTCCACAGAGTCCCCATGGCATCCCAGCTCGGAGCAGTGGGAGCCCCAAGTTTGCCATGAAGACAAGGCAGGCCTTCTACCTGCATACTACCAAGTTGACACGCATTGCCCGGCGCTTGTGCCGTGAGATCCTACGCCCATGGCATGCCGCCCGCCACCCCTACATGCCCATCAACAGTGCAGCAATCAAGGCTGAATGTGAGTCTTCCCCTGTTCTCTTGGGGCTAGCAGGAGCCACACTCAGGCAGAGTGTCCAGGTTGGGGTACAGGTAAGGGCCCTGGCTCATGTGGAACATAGTTCTTCACTGTCCCTTGTCCTTGTACAGGCACAGCACGGCTCCCCGAAGCTTCCCAGAGCCCACTGGTGCTGAAGCAGGTAGTACGGAAGCCCCTGGAGGCCGTGCTCCGGTACCTTGGTAAGCTGGACAGGCGGGATGTAGGGGTTTTTTTTTGTTTTGTTTTGTTTTTTTTTTGGTTTCTCGAGACATGGTTTTTCTGTGTAGCCCTGGCTGTCCTGGAACTCACTCTGTAGACCAGGCTGGCTTCAAACTCAGAAATCTGCCTGCCTCTGCCTCCCAAGTGCTGGGATTAAAGGTGTGCACCACCACCGCACGGCAGGACATAGGTTTCTAATTCTCATCCTAGCACCCCATCTAGGAAACACTGACTGATCACCTAGGTTACACTATGCCAGGCTTGCCAGGCTTGCCAGGCTTGCCAGGCTCATGAATACCCACAGAGAGGTGTGCCGTTTCCTGTTTCCTCCAGGTCCTGAGTTCCAAATCCTTTGGTTTTTAACCATCCTGGCATACCCTTTGTCCTGACTAAAGTTTTTGTTTGAGACAGGGTCTCTCTATATAGCCCTGGCTATCCTGGAACTATGTATGTAAACCAGGCTGGCCTCAAACTTGAGATTCTCCTGCCTCTTCCTCCAAAGTGCTGGGATTAAAGTTGTGTGCTCCCACTGACTTCTGCCTGGGGTTTATACTGGTATAACCCTACCAACAAGTCCCCAGGGCAGGGTGGACACCTGCTGCTGCAGGGAGGCCTCTCCCCAACATAAGACAGCATTGGGGGCTTCTGTTAGCCCTTGATAGCCAAGGTCCTTGCTTGTCCTTGTCTGGAGACTGTTGATCTCTTGGCAGTGCCCCTGGCCATTTAGGAGTGGCACATCATGAGGCTGTGCCAGACACTTGGGGTCACTTGTTTGCAGAGTTTGAGTGGACTTGAGTCAGTCCTCCAACATGGAGTGAACAGTCCTTTTAGAAAGGACATTCCAGAACCATAAGCTAAGTGTGGTCATTGTAGACACACGTGTCTGACTTTGCTCCCTGGGTCCTGGGCCCTAGAACTAACATCACCCAGGAGGGCGTGGTCAGTGCAAGGACCTGCCTTCTGTGGGTTGGATCCTTGCTTGGGCCAGCCAGGCAGCTCAGTGTCTGGCCAGTAGCCAGCCTTCTGCCATCAGTCCTGGTGGCCTGGATGTAGAAGCTGTCTGATGGAACTCCTGTGTTTATGGGCTGTGTCTGGATCTTATAAGCTCTTGGCATTTACCCAGCTGTCCTGTCCAAGGCAGTGGGCTAGGCTCTACTTGCTTGTCACCCTTCCTGAAGATATCCTAGGAAGCCTTCCTGCTAACAGTGCTTTGATCCCTGGCTTCAGTGAGCTCTGGTAGTGAAGGGGCTGCTTCTTTCTAGCCTAATCAATGGGACTTTAGGGTAGGAAGATATCGTTATTGCGTTGACCCTCCTATACTGCATTTCTGAACCACACCCTTACCTCTTTCATTTCCACAGAGACCCATCCCCGCCCACCTAAGCCCGACCCTGTGAAGAGTTCATCCAGTGTGCTCAGCAGTCTGACCCCTGCCAAGTCAGCCCCTGTCATCAACAATGGCTCCCCTACCATCCTGGGCAAGAGGAGCTATGAGCAGCACAATGGGGTAGATGGTGAGTCTGAGCTTAAGGACTGGCCCCGTGAGGAGGCCAAGCCAGGTCTGCTGGGAGCTGCAGGGCTGACCCTCTGAGGAAGTCAGGCCTTCTGAGGGCCATGGGACTAGGGCTAGCCCTGGAGCTCCACGTGACCCTTATTCAATCGGCTTTTCTTAGTTGATGGTGTTTTCTCTCCCTCTCTCTCCTGTTCCTGGGCACTGCCAGGCAACATGAAGAAGCGCCTCTTGATGCCCAGTAGGGGTAAGGCCTGGGGCGGCCGCTGGTGGGGTGCTGTGGCCGAGTCCTGTTGTGATGCCTGTGTGTGCTGTCTGCTAGCAGGCTGGGCAGTTCAGGGCACGTCCAGGGGCAGTCCACACAGACCCAGGCCACAGCCCAGACTTCCATGTTCCTGTAGACTTGTCTCTTGGTAGAGGGCCCATGAACCCTGGGTCTCTGGCTATGACCTGTTTTGCCCTGAGCCATGGGTGGACTGTCTTTGCACGAAGCCCCTGGTGCCCCCACTGCTATCTCGCTGTGACTGCTCGCATGCCTTCAGCCTTGCTTGTAGGGCCGCTAGTGCTACCTGCAATTTTTATGTGCCCTGCCTGATCGGGACAGTAGGAATGGGTTGGTGGCTGAGCTTACATATGGCCCTTGTGTCTGCTGAGGATTAGCTTGGAGTCTGCTGATGGGGTAAGGGTTGTGGGGCACAAGCCTGCTCTGGGTATAAGGGATAGCACCAAGTCTGGATGTCAGTGTGGGAAACACCAACCAGCCAGCATGAGCCTGCTCAGGCCCTTCTCCACCTGTCAAGACAAGAGCCCAGGAGGTAGCAGTGGGCAGCGACTGTCTAACTGTACCTTATTCCCCCAGGACACTCCCTCTCAAGGTTGCTTTGGAAGCTTGCCAACTGTCAGGTACCCAAGCAGGCTTACCCTTTTGTGTGGCTCTGGCACTGGCCATGTTATCTACACCTCAGTCCAGGGGCCCAGGCATGGCCTTCCCAGACCTTGCTTCTGATTTCTACAAAGAACTATTCATTTCCACTGAATTTTTTCAAAGTCTGTCCTGCATTGAGTACCCAACCAGGATGTAGTGGGAACTCATTGGCCCTGTGAGTGGTTTAGGCAGCTCCCATGTCAGAGGGTCTAGCCACAAGAAAAGTGGCTGTCCTGAAGTTTTAAAACTAGGCTTCAGTACTGGAACTAGCCTAGGAACCATACATAGGCGGACTGGCTAGAGACAGCCTTAACCTTCTAGTGATGCGCCTCAGGCCTGGGCCTTGCATAAATAAGCAAGGCACATGGGAACTCTGGGCAAGGCGCTAGCCCCTGCCCCCCAAGGTTCTTAACTCACTAACCCCTGCCCCATACTGCCTGCTGCTCTGCCCTGAGGCTTAGCTGCCATGTGCATGCGGCTCACTCTTAACTCTAGTGTGTATCTTCTCTCTCTGCCGCCTCCTCACTCTGGCAGGCACTTACCTGGGTAAGTAGCTCTTGTGATAGGACTTTGTGTGGGCACAAGGTTGGGGGTCCCAGTAGGTGCTGGGAGCAGGCTGTCCTGAGAGCCAAATGAGCTAGATCCAGGATTCTGGAATAGGGGTAGATGCAGGTAGAGGGCATGGGGCAGGCTCTCAGTCCCACATTTGGGAGACTGAAGCCAGGAGAATCTTGGGTTCCAGGTAGCTGGGGTACACGTTTAGGCCCTGTCTCAAAATATTTTTTTAAAAAAGAGGGAGATCTCTGATGAGAAGGGTTTAGTGACTGGCAGATTGTCATGGGGTCCAGTGGCACTAGCCAGGCACGGTAGAGGAGTCCTGTGTTGCTCCCTGCTTGGGGCCAGGCTATCCAGAGACCTGTTTGGCACGCATGCTTGCACATACATGGCGGGAGATCTGTGATGCAGCACTTCCTGATGTGGACCGAAGCTGGCACTCCTGCTAGGGTGAGATGCCAGAGCCTAGAGTTTGCTCTCAGCCTCATTTCAGTGACATCTCAGTTTCTCCTTAGACCCTCAGCCTCCAAGCATGCTGTTGTCTGTCATCAGATCTGTTTCATACCTAGCATCTGCTGTTTGTTCTGAGCAGCCAGCAGATAGTTGCTGTCTAAGAATCAGTAGGGAGGATGAGGTCCACACGGCCCTGCAGCTGTGCTTGATGTACTCTAGGCTTCACCTTAGCCTGGTGGCAGACCTGAGACCACCTGGGCTAGCTGAGGGCATGTTACAGGCCCCTTGGGTGTGGGCTTTGGTTGGAAGGGTTGCCTCAGGAGGTACACTCCCACCTCCATCTTCATGGCCTGGGCTTAGAAGCACCGGCAGTCTGGATGCTGAGTATGCTCCCCTGCTCCGGCCTCACTTTGTGCTCTTTTTCCTCAGGTCTGGCAAACCATGGGCAGACCAGGCACATGGTAAGAATGGGTGGCTAGAGATTTGGCATGCTTCTGTATGCGCACACGTCCCTCAAGGTGTTGGGAAAGTGGCCCAGGTGGCTCTCGCTCCTCACCATGAGTCATGGAGAGCACCTGGGAGCCCTGGTCAGACCTAATGGGTAGCATAGACCAGTGCATTCAGGTCTCAGCCTAACCCTAGCCCTCCAGGGGCTCCCTACTTGGGCTATGAGTTGGCTATGGAGCCTTAAGGCCTGGCTGCCCAGGAGGTTAGGGTCTTGGGCTGAGGACTATAATAAGGTAAGGTCAGGGTACTGTCTTCCTGTGTTCATACCTCTTGTTCACCACAGGGACCAAGTCGGAATCTCCTGCTCAATGGGAAGTCCTACCCCACCAAAGTGCGCCTAATCCGTGGTGGCTCCCTGCCTCCAGTCAAGCGGCGGCGGATGAACTGGATCGACGCCCCGGATGATGTATTTTACATGGCCACCGAGGAGACCAGGTTGGAGCCTTTTCTGGGACAGGACGGGATATGGGAGTCTTCAGCTACCACCTTCTGATTTTTACTGGCTTACCTCTTCCCACAGGAAAATCCGAAAGCTGCTCTCATCCTCAGAAACCAAGCGTGCTGCCCGCCGGCCCTACAAGCCCATTGCCCTGCGCCAGAGCCAGGCCCTGCCGCTGCGGCCACCCCCACCTGCACCAGTCAATGATGAGCCCATTGTTATTGAGGACTAGGCTGTCACCCACACTGTGGCCTGCCTGGGCCCCTCCATCAGCCCCAGAGTATCCAGTGAGGCCTGCAGAGGCCAAGCGGCCTCCCTCCCCCACCAGACTGCTGCCCACCCCACCCTCTGTTTCCGTAGTGCCCCAACTCCCGCCCTCACATGCAGAGAAACTGCTCCTCTGGTGGACACGCGGGGGAAGAAGTGTGGTCTAACTTATTCCAAGACACCGAGGAGTCTTTTTTAGCTTTGTGTTTACTTTCTGGCTGGAGCAGAGATGAGGAATGCCCTGGGCCATGTGCTACAGGGATTCTCACCCGGGGTGGGCTCTAAGGTTTTGTTGTGTTCTGTTGAAGGTGCCATTTTAAATTTTATTTTTATTACTTTTTTGTAGATGAACTTGAGCTCTGTAACTTACACCTGGATGTTAGGATTGGTGCAGCCAGCAGCGGCCAAGCTGCCTGCAGGGTTGGTCCCCTGTCTTTTCAAGTAATTTTCATATTAAACAAAAACAAAGAAAAAAATCTCATAAAAAGGAAAACCCCAGCAAGCCCTTCTGCGTCTTTTGTTCCCAGTTCCTTTCCTGGTTTAGGGCCATGAACCTACTACCCTGCTCTGATACCCGGAATACCCAGGCATCCCTGGGCAGAAAGATAGGCAGTAGCCACAGCTAGGGTCAGCTCAGTGCTCGGGGGTCTTACTCAGGCTGGTGCAGCGTACCACTCTGAGACCTATGCCTGCTGGCCTTCAAGGGGGACTGGCCACAGAAGACCACCACTTTAGATTTAAAGTTGCAGAGACAGTGTCTCAGGTGCCACAGTGAGAGCTGACCCTACCTGAAGCCCCACAACTTTTTTCTACCAGGGTTTTCTACCTGCATCAGCTTGGCGCAGAAGCTTAAGGTCCAGGGCCCACCCCCTGTACCCAACAGATCCCTTGCCCCAGCTGTCGGGCTTTCTGTGCTAAGCCGTGCTGCCCTGGCAGGTGTGCTTTTCTCAAGAATTTGCTCATATTTCTGCTCAGAAATCCTATCTCCGCCTGCACTTATCCTTGCAGGCCTAGAGACAGGTGCCAGCCTGGCCAGCTACGGGAGGGAGGAGGTCTGGCTCTGCAGACCATCATCCCTCAGGCTGCTGCCTCTCAGCTGGCCAAGAAGAGGCTCAGATAGACCCTTTCTGGGAACAGTGGAGTCTTTTGGCCCCTGCCTCCTGCTCCTGCCCTCCTCAGGCGCCTGTGATGTGTGGAAATCACAGACAGGATTAAAATAGAAACCATTTATGTTCCCACTTGGGATATAGATAAGAGGTATCTCTGCTTCCCAGAGTTTGTGATGGGGCTTATCAGGGTGACAGGCCAGGTGTCCGGGACAGTGCTGTGACATATGCCCTACTCATGTCCCCAGGGTCATTGTACTCCCAGTTGTTCTGGCCTCTACCTTGTCCTCCACTTCCCGAGGGCGCTCCAGGCTTCAAGGGCCTCCCATCTGGGAGTCTGCAGGGAGCATGGCTCCAGCAAGGTACAGATGAAGCCCCCTTCTGACCTAGTTCCTTCAGCTTTCCTCAGGCACAGGTCTCTTTCCAAAGACTGGATACTGAGACATTCCTAAGTGGGCTCCAGTGTACACTATAGAAATGGGGCCAAGACTGATTGGACATGAAAGCCAAGGTGAAGAATGAGAATTGGACATAGGCTGGTGGCTTATGAGCCCAGGAAAGGAATCTACCCTGAAGCCTTTTAATGAGGAAAACGTTAAATGGGTAGGACCCATTTCTAAAATGGTCCGGCAGTCATGACCAGAGAGACTGGTGCTGACTTGAAGACCAGGATGTAGCTCAGGGCCTTCATTCCAGGCCTTGCCATGCCTGGCCATAGGTTCCCTCAGTAAATCTGTGACCCTGCCCTAGGTGACGACAGAAATTCCAAGGTATTTCTTATCTTGTTGGGGCCCTAGAGAAGAGAGCTCCTGACATACTCCACACCACACTGTCTACCATACTGCATAGAAGATGAGAGGGCCCAGCAAGGGATGATTGGCTTGGCAGTCAGGGCACAAAGGAGTTCATCCTAGCTATAAAAGGAGGGACCCCGTCCCAAAAGGCACTGTGGAAGCCCCTACCTGCCTCTTCCCTTGGCTGGTGTGTGTCCACAGGTGCCTTTCTGTGCCTGCCCATGTGATCCTGCTACTGCCCCTTTGCCCTCCACAGCCTCAGGTGTGGAGGCCAAGGCCACTGTTTGTCACTGGCCCATGTGCCTTCTTGCCAGGCTCACAACAGCCCTGTAGCCTTCCATCATTGTCCAGCGATCCAGCAGAGGAGGCGGGACAAAAGCAGCAATTAAGCTTTCTTAGCCGGCCCTGCTCCATCCCCTACTCACCCTGGGCATCTAGCCAGGATTGCCTGCCATTTTTTTGCCGACACCCCCAGGAGGGGCCCTACTCCTACCCACTCTTTCATTAGGGCTGGACACCCTTGAGGCCTTTTCAGAAGACTAGCTGTGCCTAGCCCAGCCAGCCCTGTCTTTCACTAGGCAAGAATTAGTGCTGGGGTGGTCAAGCAGGCTTGACCTAGAGCCTAGAGGTCCACAGGACTCTAAGATGGGAATCTGGAGAAGGTACAGTAATGGGTGGTTGGGTTGGAAGCCAAGAGACCTATGAATTCAGCCTGAACAGGAACCTGGCTGTGAATGTAGGGTCTGTCCAGGAAGTCTTCCTTGCCTGCCTCTCACCTTGGCTGGCATGTGACCACAGGTGCCAGGGGGAGCTGGTCTGGCTGGTCAGTCAAGCTTGGAGGGGGCGGCCCATGTTTCTGGGCTGTTGTCACCATGGAAATGGCAGTTACTGCAGGATATGTGTACAAAGGGCCACCACATTGAGCTATAATAGTAGGCCTGAGATCACCAACATGCCTGACACCTGGGACCACTTGACTCCCAGTCCATGGGCTGGACAGAGAAATTAAATATGGGTGTCCAGCACAGCAGTGAGGAAAGGGTGTCTCGAGTCCCGGGTTGGATCATACTGGGTCGGATCATCAGGGTTTGAGACTTGTAGGCTGTTTGTTTCCCAGACCCAAGGCCCAGGTTGGGTCAAGAGGCTCGGAGAGAGGCCTATGGGTCCATGGGAATCAGAAAATAAGGAGGATTGGACGGCAAGCAAGCCCTTAAGTAGGAAGGAGAATGGGAGGGGACTATCTTAAGGACAAGCAAGGTGGGAGACCCAATCTGGAAGGCAGGATTTCTGGCTCTGCTACTCTACAGAATGCAGTGGGGCCAGCATTCTGGGAGTCAGAGACTCTAGTCTGAAGAACAGCAGCAACAGCCTCACAGAAGGGGGTATTAGCCCACAACACTTGATGCGGAGGAAATTATCAGGTACCCCATTCTTCCAAGGATACAAGTGCCTTAGAAGCAAGTGCACCTGCGGCCCCTTCAGAGCCTGCTCTGGCTGACTCCACCCCGCCCCCACTCATCCCAGTGGTTTCTTAAGCTGTTTTTGGAAGTGGTGGCGCTTACAAGTGAGCCTCGCCCGCCCCTCCTTCAGCACCACAGACAGGACCGCGGCGCCCCGCCCGGAATCTGATGCTTCGTGCTTCTGTGCTGCGAGGCCGTTGCTATAGAAACGAGGCAACAAAGGGAGGCGGCGCCGGGAGGCGGGAGTGGCGGGGGGCGTCCCGCGGGCTTCTCATGCCCCCTCCTACCACGAGCAGGCCCGGGCCTCGACACCTAAAGCTGAGGATCCCAAGCCAGCTCCCCAGCTAGAGATCACAATGTGGTCATGGAATCCTCGGGCGATCCCTGTGGACGCCACAACCCTCCGGGGTAGGGGGCGCTCGGCCGGGCCCTTCCGACCCTGGCAGGTGCGCCCCGCCTGCCGCGCGCCCAGCTGCTGGCGTCCAGGAGGCGGGCTCCAGAGGCCCCGCCCAGGTCTCGGAGCCAATCGACGTCCGGGGGCGGGCGGGGCAGGCGCGGGCGGCGGCGCAGAGACGAGCGCGGGTGGAGGGC
>JADRCC010568651.1:0-16408 GCA_019843855.1 Hylomyscus alleni
GCTAGTAACTAAGGAGTTCCAAAGAAATGTTAGATTCTGTATAGTTAATGGCCAGATTAACAATGTCTCAAGTCCTAAAGTTCTTAAAATGTTCTTCCAGAGTCCACAAAAGCAAGCAGAATGTTGTAAAAAAATTCTTAGTTGCATATATCTTGTAAACTAAATTTGAGATTAACTAGTATGCCTTACATAGATTCCATTGACTGAAAATCACTGAGGTCTCCAGGGACTATCGCTTCATGTCTTCACAGCTTGGATTTGATCTGATGACAGATAGACAAAGACATTGTCAGCCTCACAAGGGAAACAGCAGCAACTCTATCCTCTCAATCACTCCAAGGCAATTCTATACAATACGGGAAGGCCCTATGCATACATTTGTTTTCTTTAGGTCCAATTAAGACCATTGTGTTAAGTTTTATACAAACTGTAAGTAAGTAAAAAATACAGGATTTACAGCTTTTTAGAAAGACAGGTAGCAGTTCCTTTGGCAATCAGTCCTTTTTGGAAGCAATTACTTACAATTAATTCTTTTCTAAGGAATTACTTACAACTCACTAAATCCACAGTAATTCCTGAAATATCAGTAGCCTTCCTTTGCAACCGTAAGCTCATTCCTAGCTACTGATCCATCTAGCCATCTTTCCCTTTTTAGTTAGTGTATGATGCACATGTCCATATTCATGGTCCATGTGTGGAAGTCAATGGACAACTGCGTGTTGGTTTTCATCTTCTATCTTAAGACAGGTTTCTGTTGTTTGCTATTGTGTATACCAGGCTAGCTGCCCCACAAGCCTCTCCTATCTTAGTCTTCCATTTTGCCACACTGGGATTTAAATCCATCAGACCTCATGCCAACACAAGGAACACTTTATCAGCATATTAGGGAGGTGGACCACTGGATCTTGTGGTTTTTCTCTTGCTGTCACAATACTTTGACATTGCCTGAGTACGTGATTCCAATGCATTCTCCAGGATATCTTCCAGGCACTGGCCAGTATCATGTACTGTCAGTACTATTCCAAGCAGCTGGTGTTGGGAAGTTTGATGTAACAATTTATTTCCTTATATGAAACCTATTTCCACCTCAGAAAGATTGCAAAAGTTTCCATTGTCTTCAGGGTTAAGCATTACCAGTGATGTGCCTTGGGTGGGAACATTCTCTCACTGCATTAGGTTCTTAAGATTCAGTCCTGGTAAATACTCTTTGCTGGCACTACTTTCTATTTGCTTGGTTCTTTTTCTTAACTGCCTCTTGTTTGGGTGCTGCGTCTTCTCAGTAGGACCTCTTTGGTTTTGGCTTCTCAAGAGTTTCTCTGTGAAGCCTTGGCTCTCCTAGACTCACTCTGTACACAAGGCTGACCTCAATTCAGAGATCCACCTGCCTCTGCCTCCCAAGTGCTAGGATTAAAGGTGTGAACCTCAACCTCCTGGCATGGCTGTCTTGTTTCCTACCAATTTTTTGTTTGTTTTGAGGTAAGATCTCATTAAGTAATGAGTTTCAGTAGCACTGGAACTCTCGATCCTCCTGCCTCAGCATTTTGAGTACCAGGGTTACATGAATGTACCATCATGCCTGCTTCCCATCTTTGTTCCTTATTCCTTTGTCCTGCTTCCTAGAAAAGGGCAATGTTTTTATTGGTTGAATTCTCATTGCTAGTATTCTTATTTTAATATAACTGACTTATTTGTTGCTGGAATTTCTTTTCAATAAGTTATATCTTAGTCTTAATTTGTGAAAATGACATTTTTTAATGGGTAAACTAATACTTCTTGAAATGTTTTTCTTACCTATATCCTGTACCTGTACTCCTCTTTTCTTACAAATTTTCATTTGTGTTATTTCATATTTTTATCCTCACATATCTGGACAGTTTGCTATCTGCTTATATGAATGAGTACAACTAAAGGTAGGCTAGACATCAGAAGTGTGTGCGCAGTTTGTCAAATATGGCCACTATGCTACTGTATCTGGTTAAGACACTTCCTTGGAAATCACAATTATTACTTTAGTTACTTTTTTTCTTGGAGAAATCTGATTTTCAGAAATGACTCTTCCTATGGTCGGCCTCCTTTCTTCCTCTCCTCCCCTCCTTCTCTCCCTCCTCCTTCTAATACTATTACTTCTACTACTCCCTGTCTCCTTCTCCTTTTCCTTCCTTTTGGTTTGTTTCTTTGTTTTGACACAAGATCTCTCTGAGCAGTCTTGGCTGTTCTGGAACTTGCTCTGAGACCAGGCTGGCCTTAAACTCAGAAATTTGTCTGCTTCTAAGTGTTGGGATTAAAGGCATGTGCTGGGTTGTCTGCCTTGTTCCTAATCTGATTCCTCAAAGACAATTTATCTTCTGCCTACTCTTTAATCTGACTCCTCAGATGACCCTCCCTATTGTCTGTCTTCTACTGTTGCCTGGTGGAGTAGACAGATGAGAACCACAGAATTCTTCTCTACGAAAGCTTGCAGCCTCTCCTTGCTTCGAGTTCATTATGACCACACATCGATGTGTCTGGCATTTTCCAGTCCACAGGTAGTGTTTAACTATTTGCAAAAGATAATTCTTAAAACTTTTTTTTAGGGTAGGGGGAATCATGTTTTTTCTTTTCAGTTCCAGATCCATCTTTTATTTTTAACTGTATTATTTTCAATTACTAGCATATTCTGAGCCTTTGAGAAGATCTTCAAAGTCAAATGGGTTGTGTACTATCATTTCAAACTGCCAGCTTAGGATTCGGCTTTTGGGGGGCCTGTTAAGCCAGTCAACATCCATCAGATAACACAGCATTCCAAACAAGATTATCATTTTTAATTTTTACCACATGTATGTGGAGTTAATATCTTTTTAAAATGCTGTCATTATTATTAGTGATATCTGAGATTGGAGTATGTGTTCAGTCCTCTATTTTTTATCAGAGTACTCAGATGCACAGTTTGTAAAATATTCACACAAAAATCTGGAAGTGTATGGTAGAAGCAGAAGTAGAGTGTTTGTCTATGATGTATATTTGCTTATACAGAGAATGAATGTCCTGGAATCATTCTTAGAATTCAATATAAAATAAAACAAGATTAAAGTCTTTAATCTGTAGGCATTACTGATTTTTCACCTTACCAATAATATGATAAAAGAAGTTTCAATATTTGGGAAAGCTTTTTTTTTTTTTTAATAGTCAAGACTTTATTAAAAATAGTTTGGGGGCTGGGAAGATGAGATGGCTCAGTGGTTAATACTGGCTGCTCTCCCATAGCACCTTGGTTCAATAGCACCCACATGGCAGCTCCAGGGTTATCTTCATTGGGATTGAGAAAGCACTGATACATGAAAAGGGGTGGAATGTCTATTACAGTACAGTAATTGATAGGATCCGTGAATGCTGCCCACAGGAGGGGAAAAGCTTTAAAAAAAAAAAATCTCACTTGAAAACTAGGAAGGTAGAATATGCCTGTAGTCTCATCATTGGGACATTCATCTAGTGAATTCCAGGTCAGCCAGTGTTACATAAATAGTGATACCCTTTCTCAGAAAACAAAACAAAACAAAAAAAACCCTTCCTTCTTCCCACAAAAAGTCTCACTTGAAAGTTTCAGGACTAGAAAATTTATACTGATCACTCAACATATAAAATTACCAAATCTTTCAAAAGAAAATATAATTATACATAATATTTAATAGCATACAAACATTCAATATTAAGCTTAAAGAAGTATGATTAGATCAAAAAAATGAACCTTGTTTAATTCGCTAGGAAACTTCAGGATTCTGAAAGTAAAATGAATAGAGTTCAAAGGTCTTTTACAGTTAGATTTTCCTATGTGTCTTTAGCTATTATGTGACATTATAAGCTGGTTAATCTCTTTTATTTACTTGTTTTGAAAGATAGGTGCTTATCTCTCTTCATATTCAAACATAACTGAGAATAAAAAAAATCTATATTATTTACTCTTCTATAGGAAATACAATGATCACCTAGTTAAAAAAAAAACCTGATATATCCTTTGATTTTTTTTTTTTTAAGCTAAGCTCTATCTGAGCAACTACTCCTGTGCACAGAGCAACAAGGACTCTACTACTTACCTTGCAACAAAAGAACACAAAAGCACTTCTAACAATATGCTGTTCTCACAAAGACTTGGGAGGTAAGATAACAGATCAGAAGATAATAAACAATCGGTACCAAGACTTGAAAATTGGTTCTGTAAAACTGGACCATTACTGCCACCTAGTGACTATTGCTACGGCAAAAATTAAAAATATTCAAGGAGCTGGGGAAGAAAAGAGAAATAAAAAATGAACCCTCCCTGTCCTATCAGCTATCATCATCTCATCCTGAGGATAGGATGACTACACTAAGAGTGTTGGCAGGCCTTCCACTGCGCACTGCATTGTCCCTGGGAGCAATGATCAGCACTGGTGAAGGAAAAAAATCTGTCATGAAAATTCACTTCTCTATCTTTGGATTTTTCTGAAATCCACCAGTTTATTCTAGAAATCTATGCCATAATCCCCAATACTTCTTAAAATAATTTAAAAATTGAAGTTTATGGGTTCAAAGGAAAAAATGCCTTTACTAATATTAAGGATCATTAAAGATATTTGTTTGTTACTTATAAAATAGGACTAGAATGTTCTTTGCAATTTAATAATAAATGTTTTGTCTGGATAAATACAACTAGAAATGAAAGTCTGTGCCAGGTGGGACTTTAACCCCAGCACTTGGGGGCAGAGGGAGACAAATCTCCAAGATAAGTCCAGCATGGTCTACAGAATGAGTTCCAGGACAGCCAGGGCGATATGAGAAACTGTCTCCAAAAAAAAAAAAAAAAAAAAAAAAAGCCTGTGAAATTCACTAGAAAACCAAATTTATGTATCTCTGTGAAATGTGTTTTTAGCTGTTACAGCAGATTACTTTTCCATCCAACACAAAAGGCTATAAGTCTCCAAGGGTTTCTAAATCATGGAAGGAAAATGAAAAACTATCTCACATATACCTAATATTATAACCAAAAATTGTAATGAGAATTTGTATCTCTTTTACTCTTATTCAGAGTACAAAGATTTCCAGTAAGAAGGAACAGTCATTCTATATAAATTGAAAACTTCTGACTTGGTCATAAAGACTTTTCAGAAAGGCCATACAGAACACACACCTATCTACTGCATTGCATGCTGCAAGCTGTTCTTATACAGCTTATACAGACAATATAATATAACCCTAGGGAAAACTATACTTATCTAATCTAGTAGTGGTGTACCATTGTACTATAGCTATTTTGATTAAGAAAAACTGAACTGAAATAAACAAGATATCATTAATAGTATTTATAATACTAAATGAATGTTAAAACTTGTAATATAAATTATGTATAAGATATATATGGAATACTCTATTTCATGATTCATAAAAAAATTGGCTGTCCTTTGGTTGTAGTTATTAACAGTAAGGCCTAATGTTTGTTCCGAACTTCAGATGTGTTTTTTAGCTACTAATTTAATGAAAATCTGGGCCCATAAATTAAAACCATTTTCCAGATTTGCTAATGTATTGAATGTAAACACAGAAATCTGCTAGAAAAATACAATAAAATAAATGAAAATACTTACTGTACTGCTTTTTCTGATAGCAGAAATAAAAACAAGAAGGGGCATTGATGTAATAAAATTAAAACATAAAGATGAAATGAATGAATGAAACAGAAGCAGGCTACAGCTGTAGCAGCTTGGGATGTACCTTGGAGCCAGTCCACACCTTCCTGCAGGCCTTCCCCCTTGATGGCATCACTAGCACTGAAACAAAAGCCACACACAAAAGCCACTTTATGGTGTCCTTCAGCTCTATGAGTAAAAAACAATATGTGCCCTATTGCAAAGAAATACATACTAACAATATACGTGTTTGCACAAGACTGATTAAATATTGAAATATATTATTAATATTGTATATTCTATTGAAATATAATATTATATTATATAATAATAGGAAATTAGAGTCTGAGGACTAGGGGAAAAAACATCTGAGACAAATTTTGAGATATATAGTGATATTAAGGACACACATTATTTTTCCCACTGTCCTACCTCACTGTACCCAGTGCTCCAATAACATTTATCAGGTAGAAATGTTAGATTTAGAGCACACTATAATCACAGAGTCAACTGACATTGTTTGAAATGTAATTTGTTATTTATTGAGTAAAATCCCATTATAACATGGGTTTTGTTGCTGTTATTATTTTATTTTTGAGACAGGGTCTCATAACAGTTCAAGCTTGCCTCAAACTTACTATGTATTGGTTGAACAGACTCTACCCTGAAAATACAGGAATTTATGACAATATTACATGTTTATGGATCTAGTACCTTATTTTAAAATCCATGATCATATTAATAATTAACATTTCTGAGTAATTAGAGATTATCTTATATCATTCACTTAGGAGGAAGACAAGTAATATAGGAAAGAGTCTTGTCCACTGGTGGTGGTGTCAGCAAGTGACTACAAACCTTGCCATTTCTCTGAACCAGTTCCCTCTTTACTGTGAGAAAAGCTATAAGACTCAGAACTGGAGCAAACATCCAGCTCTTTAGCAGGTGCCACAGTGCTTGGTTTTTATGGCCCTGAGTGACTTGTCAGTGTCCACACCCTCCACAGCTTTCCTCTGACTGCTCTGTTGGAGTCAGGTTGCTGTTCTCCCACAGCCATGAAGAGCACTTTTCTTCCTGGCCTCTGACTAGTAGCTGCTTCTCTAACCATGCTATCACATGAAATGTTCCAGCCTTGAATCAGGTCATAAAGATAGTCATCCAGTCATCCAATGTTCTGTACAATTATTTTCTTATTAACTCTCTATTCTACACATAAATATCCAAGTACATCACAAAGGAGCTAAGTCAAAATATGACAACACAGTGAGGCCCCAGACTCTATGGTTAGTAATAATGATCAAAAATAAAGACCTCGACCTTTTCTTTAGTTTTCCAGACAATATGTGAGGTAAGAGGCAGGTAATACTATATCCCTGTGTCACTAAGGACACATCCATAGAGCTAACACTGGAAAAGAAGAATAAACATATTTTCAATTGTGTTCATGCTTTTAAAAAAATCATAAAATGCAGAAAAAACTTACAAATGAAATGCTAATTTGAATTTAAAAAGATGATGTCCAGTTTGAATTAAAGAGAAACAAAGTTATAGGTAGATATAAAAAACATCTTGGCCTTTTTTTCCTGTTACATAGAAAACAAGATCTGGGAATATAACATCCTCACAGCATCACAACTTCATCATTTCCACAGAAAAAAGTTTGAGATGCCATAATTAAATAAATAAATCTGTTTAAATTCAACTGTTAGTTATTTTAGGTAGAAAGAGGATGATTCACTCGTAAAATTTGAATGTTTGAATATTATGCTTTCTAGCAAAGCATTACAATACTCTGTAAAACTCAAAAATTAGTATTTACTTTAATGTATATTACTTTGGAGCCCAACAATTTGGAATCTAGTGATTTATGATAGCAAAGGTTTTATCTCAAAGAATTTCTCTGTCTAAAATCACACTCTTGTTTAACTATCAAATACCACATGGATCTCAGATTCAAATTCAACAACCATAGAGTAGTCCTGCCCCATCCCCCACTTGTTCAAAAGCAAAGAGGGTTTCACTATATCCTTCCTGGACAGAGGGATCTTGGATGGGAGCAGGGGTGCTCAGGGAATCCTGAGATATTTCTAGCATTTACTTAACCGCTACTCTGTTCAGCACCAAGGCTAGCTCTTAAAATCTTTTTTTTTTTTTTAAGTATTATTAGTTCTTTGGAATTTCATACAATGCATTTTGATCATATTCACTCCCATCTTCGAACCACCCAACTTCATGTACTCTCTCTCTCTCCCTCTCTCTCACAACCTAGTCAGTCCAATTTGTGCTACCCCCAAATATTTTTGGGTGGATTTGTCTGAGCTAACTCTCCCTCTCCAGTAACTATCCAAATGTCAACATCTCCTCAGCTAGGAACAGAACTGTTCCCACCCTCAAGTCCACACTGGAGTTCCTAGGAACAGAGCAGTTTCCAACCCCAAGTCCACATTGGGGTTCCTAGGCTCCACTTTCTTGCTTTATATGCTTGGTCGCTTTTAGCGTCAGTAGACTTCTCTAACTTATGTCCAACTTCCTGTTAAATATTACTGTAACTCTTAGAAAATATAGGAACTGCTATAGAGGGACACTTTAAGACATGGGAAGGTACGTGGGTAGGTAGCAAAAGAGGATCTCAGTAAGGTAGCATATAAGAGTTAATTAAGAAACTCTTTCCAAAATAAGTAATGCATAGGAATTTCAGACACTGTTTGCTAGTATGTCTATATACAGTCATTATCTCTATTTCTTCATTTGAACAAATATTTATACTATATATAACATGTGCCAGTCACAAAGTAGGAAAGGAAAAATAAGGCAGTAACCAAAACTTGTCAAAAATCCCAACTTCCAGGGAGCTAACCCGCTAAGAGTTAGGAACTCAGACCACCATAAAATAAGCAGCAAAGAGGCCATATGGTAATGGTACGGTACAATAGCAACACAGGACATTGGTGAATGATTCAGACAAAGTGACACTATAGTGGCTTGGCTGATTTCAGGTAAAAAAGGAAGTCACTATGTTTGAAGCCAGAAGAATAAGTGGGACATTTAATTGTTTTTCACTATAGGAGACTTGTTTTTGTTTGTTTTTTAAATATACTTTTTCTAGCATCAAAGGATTTATAAAGTTAAAAGCAGCATTTTTATAAATAATTGCAAATCCATGAAGTGAATATTTAGCTTACATCCTATCATGTTTGGCCATTTATAAAATGTCAAAAACAAAACAAAAACCCTAAACAAAACATAAACTCAAGACTTTTCAGAAAGACAAAATAAGAAATACAATTTGTTTACCAAATATGCCACGGCTTATCTTTAATGTTCTCTAAACACAGCAACTGAGACACTTTCACAGAAGTCACTGCATCTCTAAGATCCATTTTGTTTGCAAAGAACAAGATTGGAATTCGACGGTGCTTAATATCTGAAAAAGAAAAGAACCCCATCATAACACCTCTATTGTTTTAGATGACTTTGCCCTAGCCCCCTAAAGCTGAAATACGCATATATAAGCAAAGATATACAGTTAAATATTCATCTAAACCTGCAGTTCTCAACCTGTGGGTCAGCATATCAGATACCTGCATATCATATATTTACATTATAGTCCAAAACAGTAGCAAAATTACAGTTATGAAGTAGCAACAAAATAATTTTATGGTTGGGGTCCTTACAACGTGAGGAAATGTATTCAAAGGGTCACAGCATTAGAAGGTTGAGAACCAGTGATCTAAAGAGAAAAAAAAAAACTAAAACTATTTGTTAAGACCATGTGCTCTTTAGCTAGGTGCTTTAAACCAAAGGATAAGGTCAGAGAAGGGAAACCTAGCAGTCATAGAGAAGGATCTCTGCAAAAAGGCAAATATTTCTGCGTTGTCTTGTAAACACAAGCCACGTAGACCTCAAGTAGGAAGAGGAGGAGGTGGGCTAATTTTAAGTCGTAAACAATGAACAAGTGAAATTATTTTTAACTAAGTGTTTTTTCCATTACAGTTTTGAAAAGATTTTCCAGTTTTTTAAAATTTATATATTTAACTGTATATGCATTAACTGTGTGTATATGTGCATGTTTGTATGTATATATTATGTACATATGCATGTGTGTGCGTGCCTCTGTGTGTGTGTGTCATGTACTTGCATGTAGGTGTGTCATGCTATGTATGGAGGTCAGAAGACAAGTCATAGGAAAGAGTCAACTTTCTCCCTCTGTCCACAATGTGGCTCTGTAGGTTCAAACTTAGGATGAAAGCCAGATTTGGCAGCAAGTGCCTTTAGCTGCTGAATGAAGCCAAGTGCAAATGTTTTAAGGAGCTTAGAAGTTAGAAGGCATAAGTGGTAGATGGTAAGAGAATTTCCTTGCTACCTGTCCAATATTGTGCAATTGCCTTTCACAGGAAAGGCAACACACAGCAGGATCTTTATATCTTGTAAACAAAATAAATAAATCATATATTTCCAGCCATAACTATTATATCTAATTCTCCATAAAAATCAACTTACCAATTTATTTGCTGTATATATTTATCTTTTCACCTAAGCAACACTTAAAATAGTCAGGGGTTCCGAACTGTCTGTACCTCCAGTTCCAGAAGCTCTGACACATTCTTTTGGCCTCTGTGGGTTTCTACATGCCCAGGGTACACATAAATACATCCATACTTAAAATGCATACTTCAATGATAAATAATAAAACCACAGCCCAGTTCCTCTTCCTCCTACTTGAGGTTTTCCTCCTCTCTGTTTACACCAAAAGCCAAACAAGCAAAAGCATGACCCTCTGTACAGCTGCTCTCTGCCACCACATGATGGACAATAAAGAAACCAAAGCAACGGAGCTGATGTCCTTCTGCACAGAAACCCACCTCCTCCCTCAGCTCTTCTGTCGAAAATGTTCTTCTCTTATTACTATTCTATATGTTATTGATATATTTAAGTAAGTAGAACTTTTAGTGATAAAGAAATAAATGCCAGTATATAAAAACAAATACTGCAAAAAGCTTTGAAATTAAAAAAATTTAGGCAAAGTTAATATAAAGCTTTAAAATTTACAAATTTAAATAGAAAATAATTCTATTTCATAATCATCTTTTCTTATACTAAAGAACAAACCAACACATATAGACTGAACCCAAAACAGAGATGCCATAGGTGGAAGAAACTACACAGATACCTGGGTGATTTAGAAGGGTATCAAGCTCTTCTTTGGCCACAACCATTCTTAATTTATCACTACTATCAATGACAAAAATAATGGCTTGTCCATCTCTGTATAATGTAAGGAAAGAGAAGAGTGAAATTATTTTACTACCACATGCAGTCTTACGTGGTATCAAACATCCAGATCCTAGCAACTTGGCAGCTGTTATAATTGAAGTACTTACTGAATATTATGTCTGTTTACTTTGAAAAATATCTTGTGTAGAAATACGCATAAAACAAGTAATCTGCTGTTAAAACAATCTTATGTTCACTAAATATGGTTAATAATAATTCTGACCTATGATCTATAATTTCCTTGAAGAAATAATCTGAATAAGGAATAATTTCTTCACTAAATGCAGCCATGGGATCTGATTGCACAGATCCCACAGATGTGAGTGAATACAGCATTATGCAAGTACTGGAGATAAAGTGATGGGGAAAGAGCAAAATAAGTATCAGCTAAGGGACTTTTATAATCAATCTCTCTCACTCCCCCCCCACTCCCACCCCCCGTAATCCCAGCCTGTGTTTCAAAATTAGTATATACAGTCCCGGCTGGTCTTAAATTTGTGATCCTCATTCCTTAGCACTACAAGTACTGGGATAATAGGCATGTGCCACTATGTCTAGCTTGAGAGCTGGTTCTTAGAAATCACTATCAAAAACAGAAAAGAACAAAGTCAGAATTATATGAAGTTATTATAGCAGAAACCATATAATCACTTGGATTTCTAATCATTATTTGTCATTTAAAATATAGCCATGTAGTTAAGAAACATTCACAAAAATACTTACTTATAATAGTGTTCCCAGAGATTCCTGTACCTTCCTTGACCTGACATGTCAAACACTGTAAAAGACAAACTATAAACAAAAGCAAAGCATTAGTATATTTAAAGCAACTAAATTAAATGGTTAAATTTAATATTTTAAGTTATTTTCTATCAGATAAATCACCATGGCTACAGAGTAATAAATGTTAATATTCAAGAAAAAATTAAAAGTGATTTTATTAATCTAAATATGATTTTGCAATTGATAACATAAAAATGCTTCCTTTGCTAATGAGGTTTTCAAGAGTTGGCCTAAACTTTAAGGGCTGAGAGTAAACAAAAGGAAGTGGTACAAAAAGGGCACAGCCCATGAGGATTTGAAATGACAAATGATTTCTAGTCTGGAAACAGCTTCACAGTCACAGAGAGAAGGGAGGTTACCTGGAGGATTTGAATTTCTCTATGCTAAATCCTATGGTTGGAACTATGTCTTGAGTTTGAGCCTGTAAGAGAAAACATAACATGGATTAAAAAGTCACTTTAAGTTCCTGTGTTGAACTTCATAATCAGCCAACACATAGATCCTAAACCTGTGTATGCTTGGCACAGTCTTAGCACTGGTCCCTGCTATCAAGGAGTTCATCACACAACAATCAACATATGGCAACAAAGAATGCTCAGAACTGACATCTGACCCACGAGTGAATGGTAGGAAGGGGAAGACCTATGGCAAGTTCTTGGCAAAGATTATTCTAGAAAATGAAGCTAGTGGAATGATCCTAGTGGGGGAAATAACTTGCTACTCAGGAAAAATAGAAGGCATGCTACCAGAGGCCTGCTCGAGCTTAGGAAACCTCTGGGTCTGAGGTGGGACAGAGCACTGGAGAAGTTAACTCTCTAACTGTAATGGATAAACATTCTAGCTTATTCTGTGGCTTCTGGCAATTAACACCTAGTTGTTAGATTGGGGTTGGGGGTGGGGGGATTAAGTAAAGAATTGTTCTCTTGTTCTTTCTCTTTGTTCCTTCCCTGCAGGTTCTTCTCAACCTGGAGAAAGACTGGAAGTTCATTAACTCCTTATCAACTAGAGAAAGTTCCCAGAAAGCAGCAGTCACTCTTAAACTAGACTCCAGTCTATTTCTGAGAGAGAGAATAAGGGGAACTACTTTCTATTCTCGTCCTTAATTCTTATATCTTTTCAGGATACATGATCACATGATATTCCAAGTATCTTTTTTCAAAAGTTCACAAGTTTCATACATAAATTCAAACCATGAATTGAATAAGAAGTTACAACAGAAATATATACATGCATTTCCATTTAGACTAGTTATCTTATTAAACATTTATTATCTGTAACTAGCTCCACACATTCATTACAAGTTTAAAACAATAATTCTTATGTCTTAATTTTAGCATGTTTTTTGTCAAGAGGCAAATCATCTGCCTAGTGTCTCATTAGTTTTGAAGCTTTGTATAGATAAACCCAGTCAACATTTCATCTTCTGTCCTTGCACTCACAATAAACTGTCCACTTACAGTTTACAACTTTAGCTATCAGACAATGGTTTCAGAGCCAGCCCAGAAGGAATGCCTTCTCTGATTGCAAATCTGTTCCAAGCCTGCTTTCTATCCTAGTGAAATTAGCCCATGACATATGAAGGTTTACAGAGCCCTAATTGCAGTTTTTATAACAATGAGAGCTCAAAATTACTTGTATAAATTTAGGAATTCTATAGAATCACTATTAGGAATTAAGAAATCATCAGTTTGTCTACATAGCATTACTACAAGAGAAAACATCATCATTGATGTGCACAAAATCTGCTCAATAGGGTGGGCTAATGCCCAGGAATTATTGAACTAATTTAGTAATGTCAGGAAAGGCATATCAGCAATAAGAATCAATCCTGAGATGAGATTTTGGAAGACCTTTTCAAGTCTGAATTTTACCCATTGCAGACCATGCAAAAAACGGTGGACCATCTCCAGGAAGTCACTTGCTAGCCTCAGCCTTTTCTAGATGGCTCCCACACAGCATACATGTTTAGAGTTCATTGCTAAGTAAAAGGGGGATGCATACTGAAGTGAGTTATGATAGCTCCAGTAGACAGTTCTACAGGAAGATCAAACGTCCAAGAGAACAGCAGGATGCACTTTGACAGATCTCACAGACAATTAAAGCTATACTGACAACTGAATTCATTAAATGCCTCCTAAAATTTCCATCATCACAACTTCATTGCAAAATTCTATCCTCTTTAAGATCCAGATGCTGAGAAGTTATTCTTGACTCTGTCCTTTGTTACATGCCATGTATGAAACTGTTCACTCTGTTTTCCTGGCTCTGTGCCACTACCTTACAACAGTCCTTTCCATTTGTTGCTTTGAATTACAATAGCCTCCTAATTACTCCTAATTTGCTATGCCACCTGTTACAAGTTAAGTCTAGGTTTGCTTAAGTGTCAACGATATTATCGTGCTCATAAACTTACTATGAGAATTAAATGAGCTGATAGGTATAAAATACCATGCTGTCTATAAACATTTCAGAAATGTTTGCTATTATTATAATTATACTTTCATTTTGGTTACTCTTATTCCTATGTTTACCCATATTGCCTTAAGAATAACTTAATAAAAAAATGCTGTTACTTTTATGTGAAAATAAGAGTAGAGCAAGGGAAATTTTGCCTCATATTACCTTGCTCACTCAGGTACTGCACTTTTGTAAACTTTAAATTCAAATGGAAGAGAAGCTGAAAATCAGCTCGCACGGGAACCTTAGTAATGTGCTGTGGCCAGGCCTTTCCCAGAGCAGCCCTGTTTGCCTTGCCCAAGTCTGTTTACTCAGCTTTTCCTTCTACTCAGCCTTTGAGCTGCATTAATACTTTCCCCCAAAGTATTTTTCTTGTTTGCTAGAAAAATTATTTTGTGGCACTTAGGATCTTGCCTCATTACTCTTAGGTTCCTTGAACAACAAACTTTCAAATAAAGTATTTCTTTTCTTTTTTTTTTTTTTTTTTGGTTTTTGGAGACAGGGTTTCTCTGTGTAGCCCTGGCTATCCTGGAACTCACTCGAATAAAGTATTTCTTAATTTTGTTGTTTTTCCTATGATCCTATCATTTTTATTTAATTTTTTTGTATCAACTACATGATAAAGGTTAAAAGTTTAAGGATATCACAGAAAATATACAACAAATATCAACAGTGTCTTCACTGAATTCTAATTAAAACCCTTAAGTGGCCTCTCCACAGTTACCTAGGCTCTCCATAAGCTCCCTTTAAAACTTAGTTTGAAGGGATGGAAATCCCTGACATTTTCCTCTCCACAGTCCTGGTAAACACAGTCAACAAAAGAAGCTCCAGAGGTGCCCAGGACAGGGCAGATTCATGTGCAACTCATCTTCTACTGAAGTAATTCAGAGAAGAGGCTGGGCACAGCACACAGCACGTCCTCGGGAAATGGAGACAGTGGATGTCCTGGAGCTCTGGGACCAGCCACCCTAGCAGAATCTGTGAACTTCAGATTCGTTGAGGGACCATGCATGTCTGAAAAGTGGGGTGGAGAAAAACTGAGGCAGAAACCTGAAGTCAATCTCTGGCCTTCTGATTTACCCTTACACACACAGCAGGCACATTCTCATTCCCATCTTCAAAACAAAGAGTCATGTCTAATATTAACTCCCTTCTGTTTCACCCAGGAACAAATACATTCAGTCACTGGACAGGAATGGCAACAAGGAAAGAATGTAGACTGGACTGAGTCCAGCAGTGATTTGAACAGTATCAAGAGGACCAGAACAAATTTCTAAGAGAAGTCTTATTTTCATCAAGTTTGCTAAAAATTTTAATCTCCATGTGATCAACAAAATCCCCTGGCAAAAGATGATGATGGTGCTGCTGCTGATGTGATGATTAAATTCAATATATTCATCTGTATCTAAAACATATTTAGGTGCTAATCCTTATTGTAGGTATCTGTTACTCAATGCTGTCATGGTTTGAATAGGTATAGGCCCCACAGACTCATGTGTTTGAATGCTTGGTTGTAGAGATTGGCACTGTTAGAAGGTGTGGGCATATTAGAGGAGGTGTAGCCTTGTTAGAGGAAGTGTGTCAATGTGGAGTTGGTGCTTTGAGGTCTTAAATGTTCAATCTACCCCCACATATCCAGTCTCCTCCTGGCTGCCTGCAGTTCAAGATGAAGAGCTATTGGCTCTTCCAGAGCCATGCCTCCCTGGACATTACCATGCTGATAATAATGGACTGACTGACCCCTCAGAACCTGGAAGCCAGCCCCAATTAAATGTTTTCTTTTATAAGAGTTGCCTTCTGTGTCTCTTCACAGCAATGGAAACCCTAAGACCCTAACTAAGTTAGTACCAGGGTATTACTATGATAGGCCTGACTATGTTTTTGTTTAAAAAAATGTGGATTTTGCAACTTTGAAAAGCAGTGGAATGCTTTAAGTTGGGCTTAGTGGACCACACTAAAATAAGCATGGAGGACAGTGGTACTGAGGGTGATTTGAACTATAGGGCGGATACAAGAGGCTTCAGAAGAGACGAATTTTAGTCTGTTGCTTACAGATTGTTCTTGTGTTATTTTAATGAACAATGTGACTGCTTTTTGCCCTTGTCCAAAGAGTCTGCCTGAGGCTAAAGTGAAGAGATTTAGATTAATTGCATTGACAAGGAAATCTCCAAACAGTCTAGTATAGACTCTACCCTATGTTTCACTCTTACAAAGAGTGTTTTTGATCAAATGTAGCAAGCTGAGAAAGGAAAAAC
>JADRCC010568652.1:0-14905 GCA_019843855.1 Hylomyscus alleni
GTTGAAGATTGTTTTAAAAAGGCTTGTAAAATACCTTGAAAATTACAGGGGATGTGATCCAAAACGAGTACCAAGTAATCGTTCTAGAAGGACAGCTCTCTTTGTCCGAGATGATAACGTCTCTAGCTGGTGCTATGAAAAGGTTGCCTGCTTGTTTTTGAAGAAAAAGTCTGATTCCTGAAGCATTGATTGATCTGAATTGAACTGGTAGAGCACTAACCCAGCAAATGTGCTTTCAGAATTACATGGTGAATCACTCCTCACGGTTTATGAGCGGAGAGGTCCTTGGCTGCTCCCAGGCCGCTCCCAGGCTCCATGTTTTCATTATTTACCCACCGGCTGTGCTGCCTGTCGGGTCTCCGCTCTTCATCGCACAGTTTAACCATATCTCTCGGTAATTTTCTGACTGACAAAATTGCTTGCTCTTTGTTTTCATGGACATAAACGGTACCCACTTAAGCCCCATTTATATAACAAGAGGAACGGCTGTTTAGAAACCTGGCGTCAAACACTGCTTTTCCAAACTGTGTTGTGTTTGAGCTCTGTGCAACAAACAGAGCCAAAAGTTAAACATTTTCATTTTATGTTGAGAGGCTCTGGAAGATCTTTTAACCTAGAATCTGAGCTTTGATACAATCCCTTGGATTCTGATCTAGACATTTTGAACTTGTTCTTTTTGGTACTACTGTTTGCAGTAGGTAGGGTTGAGGGGGAAATAATAATACATTTACCAAGAACTAGAAGATCATATACAGTTTAATCATTCTTCAGTTATATTTTAATTAATTAATTTAGTGTGTGTGAGTATATATAATTGCATATAAATATATAAATGTATATAAATATGCACACGTGCATATAAATGCATACTAAGGTTTATGTGTGATTTGAAGACAACTTGCTATATAATTCGCTGATTTTGACAGTGTAGATCCAGGGAGTCAAACTGAGTGGGGCTTACAGGCTGGTGGATGGGATGTATGTGGACTGTCGGCCACGTGCTTTGACATCATCATGGCTAATAAGGCTATCATTATATTATTCTCAATGAACTTTGACGTATAAGAATGTAAATGTGGCTCAGGTTGATGACTGCATTGTAGTATGGGTGCTAAATTTAAATAGTGTTGGGAAACACAGACTGGCCTGGCCAGCCGTTCGGATTAAATGGCTACTCAGAACAGATGAAAATGAATGCAGGCTCAGTCAGCTCTGTGGTTCCCTTGACCTCTTCTGGCATCCGTAGCCACCACACACAAACAAGTAGGTGGTACACAAACATACATGCAGCAAAAAGAGCCGTACATATGCGATGAAAAGAAAATGAAAAGTTTCTACATCTGAAAAATCTAGGTTATGAACATATGTACCACCCCAAACGTTTTTGTGTGTCCTTTAGAATCCCTGCTTCTTGTCTTTCGCTCTTCCCATACAGCCAAAGATCTGCTTCCAGTTGCCATAGAGCAGTTCTCATTCTCTACAATGTCATGTAAACAGACCCATAGAGTCTACATTTATTTCTCACCTGTTCTGCCAATGAGCACGTTTACTTCAGTATTTATCCATACTGTCCAGCATGTTAATATTGCACTCCTATTTTACTTCTGAGTAGCATTATATCATATGGGCATGCTATATTTATGGGTTTGCTTTTGATCTTTGGGTCATTTCCAGTTTTTAGTGATTAAACTTAAAGCTTTCATGAAATAGTCTTGTGGAAGCTTTTAAATAAAGGATGGGCAAATTCAGTTGTCCATATGAGTGGCTCTGACGATGAATGTTCTCCCTGTCCCAAACTGACTTATCTGTCTCTAGGCTGTCATCTCAGTATCCTGACGGCGTGGAAGTACGTGGTGTTAAACCTTTAGCTTTTTTTTTTTCTTTTTTAAAGTTTGTTTCTGGTCAATCTAGGTGCTTTGCATTTTTCATGCAATTTATAAAAATTGCTCATCAGTTTCTAACAATAATTTACTAGGATTTTGGTTATGGACTTTACGGAATCCACCTCAGTTTGGTAGAGAGTTAAAATCAGAATCACAGTGAGTGTTCTTCAGTGGGGTTTAGTTGTATCTATCTGATTTCTTTTATAATTCCCCGTGGTAATGTTTTATAGTTTTAAGTATGCTCATCTTTTCTGTGTTTTTTGACAGGTTGGTTAGCCTGTCAATATTTCATATTTATCAAATTATTCAAAAGTATCAACTTTGTTTTTGGGGCACTTTTAGGTTTATAGTAAAGCTGACAGACTATGCCAAGTCCCGATATACTTAACTTTCCTAATGCTGCGATCCTTTAATACAGTTCCTCATGTTTCGGTAATTTTTATGTCATGCATGCATGTTTATGTCAGGATATCAGGATTTGGAGTTATAGACAGTTGTAAATTAGCATGCAGGTTGCTGGGATTTGAACCCAGGTCCTCTGGAAGAACAGCCACCAAGCCATTTCTCTTAACTACCAAGCCATCGCTCCAACCTGTTGCGGTGATTCTCAACCATAAAATTACTTCGTTGCTTTTCATAATTGCAATGTTGTAGTTATGAATTGTAATGTAAATATCTGATATGTAGGATATCTGATATGTGACCCCAAAGGGACTTCAACCCACAGGTTGAGAACCACTGCCATATACTCTGCACTTTGTATGCACAACCTTCGCCTATGGCCAGCATCCCATATCCCAGTGTAGTTGCAACAATTGGGAAACTCACCTTCTAGTTGTCACCCAGAGCCTATAGTTTACGAAGAGTCCATCCTGAGTGCAGAGCCTATGGTTTCTAAGGAACCCTTTCTGGCATGTACCTATCATTACAATATCATGCAGAATAATATCAGTGCCACAACACTCCACTGTGCTTTATAACCTGCCCTCTCTTTTCCTGTGCTCTCTGGCACTCCTTGCTCCTTTTGCCACCTTCAGAGTTTTACCTTTCCAGCATGTCATAGTTGGATTCATATGGTATATGACCTTTTCTTAACTAATTTCATGTAGTACTATCCATTTGAGAGCTTTCTATGCCTTTTACTGGTTTGATAGCTCCTTCCTTTTTATGGTGGAACAGCATTCAATTGTATGGATGCAACACTTTACATACCTACCTATTAAAGCTCATCTTGATTAGCTCTAAACTTTGATAATTAAAAATAATTCTCATATAAATCTTCATATCCCTGAACTTTTTCTTTGAGACAGAGTTTCATTCTGTAGCCCAGCCTTGTCTAGAATTTACTGACTACCCTGAAACTTACAGTGATGCTCTTGCTCAAACTCTTGAATGGTGGGGTTATGGGTCTAACCCACCAGGCCCCAGTTTTCCTGACAGGATTATTTTGTAGATATGTTTTCAATTCATTTGAGTAAAAGGATCAAATCTGCTGGTTTGTATAACGAAAGCATGCCCACTTTTCTGAGAAACTGCTAACCAGTGCTCCAAAAATACTTATAACATTTTGTATAGCATTGAGCAACGAATAACAATTCTTAGTTTCCTTCATCCTTGCCAGTCTTTGGTGTTGAAATAAACTACCTTTGCCTAATCATAATTATTCCCTTGTTAAAGATCAACTGGCTCACTAGAGTGGGCCCACTGCTGCGTCCTCTGTGACGCTCCATTGTTGGGTCTACATTTGTCATCTGCACTACACTGTTTACTTCTTTAGTTACAGGCTAAGTCTTAGCGTTATGTAGTATCAGTCCTCTGGCATCATTGTGTGAGCTGCACAGGTGGCTTTGAGTCTCTAAAGTGACCTTGGTATCAGGTTGGGGATGTCTATAATGGTAGCTGTTTGTTTGTGTTAATTTGGGTTGTGTTAAATCTATAGATAAAGTTTGGAGATACTAACCTCTTAATATTATTGTTTTTTAATCCATTAACACAAGATATCACTATTTATTTAGTTCTCTGATTTCTTTAGTTTGAACAAAGTTTTATTTTTAATTGGAAATAGATTTTTTTTTTCATACAGCATACTCTGGTTGTGGTTTCTCATCTATGGACTCCGCCCAGATCATCCAAGGTCCTCCTCACCCTCTCAAATTCACACTCTTTCTTTCCTTCTCTCATTAGAATACAAACAAGTGTCTAAAAAAATAAAGTAAAATAAGAAAATAAAAACAAGAAAGAATAGGAATAAACAAAAAAACAAACAACAGAAAAAGAGCCAAAGATAAAACACAAGAAACATATAGGTGCTAAGATACACACATTTGCACACATAAAAAACTGACAAAAACAAAATTGGAAAATAATATATAATATATAAGCACAAGATATGTAAAGTTAAAAAACAAAACACAAACCAACAACTCAGACCAAGTATTGTGAGAGAAAGAACTTCCAGAATGCCACTGTTTTCATACTGTTAGGCATAGGGCCTACGTAAGTGTGGATTGCATCTGTCTTAGTCAGGCTTTCTATTCCTGCACAAACATCAGGACCAAGAAGCAAGTTGGGGAGGAAAGGGTTTATTCAGCTTACACTTTCCACATTGCTGTTCATCACCAAAGGAAGTCAGGATTGGAACTCAAGCAGGCCAGGAAGCAGGAGCTGATGCAGAGGCCATGGAGGGATGTTCATTATTGGCTTGCTTCTCCTGGCTTGCTCAGTTTGCTTTCTTATAGAACCCAAGACTACCAGTGCAGAGGTGGTACCACCCACAAGGGGCTTTTCCTCCTTGATCACTAATTGAGAAAATGCCTTACAGCTGGATCTCATGGAGGCACTTCCTCACCTGAAGATACTTTCTCTGTGATAACCCCAGCCTGTGTCAAGTTTACACACAAAACCAGCCAGTACAGTATCCCTGATGAGAATCCATTGGAGAAAACCAATTTTTCCTTTATAGGCGGTTATTGTTTGGAGATAGATTCTGGGTTAGGGATGAGGCTTTTGTCCACTTCTCTCATCAATGGACACCTTTTGGCTTAGATTCATGCAGACCCTGTACACGCTGACACAGTTTCTGCAAGTTCATATGTGGGTCGGTTCTACTGTGTTTAGAAAGCTTTCTTTCCTGGGTGTCCTACATCCTCTCTGGCTCTGACAGTCTTTCTGCCTCCTTTTCCAGAGTTCTCTGAGCCCTGAGGGAAGAAAGGATTTGATGGAGACATTCCATTTATGACTAAGATTAGCACATAGTTTCTTCTTCTAGATATCTCTATCAGATTTATATCTCAGTATTTTATGTTTTGCATACTAACAAATTGTATTGTGATCTAAATCCATTCTTCTTGTTAATTCTTGGTCTCTGGGGAGACTTACTTCTTGTATCCTACTTACCTTGTGTCCTGCAACTTTGCTATAATTATTTATTCCAGAAACTCTTATGCTAATTATTTCTGATTTATGTCAATAATCATGTTATTTGTGAAAACAGAGTTTTATTTCTTCTTTCCTAAAAAAAAACCCCTTTATTTCATTATCTTATCATATTATCCAAATCTTCTAGAACACAATTACAAAGAAAAGAGGCAACCTTGCTTTTCCTGGCCTTCATGGAAAAGCTGGCACTGTTTCACTCTTGATATTGATGTTAGCTGTAGGATTTTTAGATGTTCTTTATCAAGGGAAGAAAATTCTTCCTTTTCCCAGTTTGCTGATAGAGTTTCAGAAAATCACACACGGGCATTGAATTTTGTAAAGCGATCTGCTGTTCCTATATCTACTAATATGATCATGTGACTTTCCTATTTTGACGAGTATATTAATTCATGTTTTCACTGTTATAGCCTATATGCCTAAAACCAGTTGTATTCAGTTGTGGTGTATGATATTTTTCCACTTATGAATTTCCTGCTTTGAATTGTTTGTTGCTAGTATATAGGAACATATTTAATTCGTGTATATTGATCCTGTAAACTTGCTAAATAATCTATTAGTAGGATGAGTTTCAAGAAACAATGCATATTCTACGCTGATACTCAGGTCAGTGTAAGTGGCCACTCACCTGCAGACTTGAGGGAACCCTCGCAGATCTTTAGGACTGTTTTTCTATTTATTTCTCCTTTACTTACTTAAAATTAATGGTATCTACCTAAGTTCCTGCTCTACGTACACGGCCTAAAGATACTTTTCAAGAAACAAGTCCATAGGACTTATTTTTGTTATTTGGATGTCAAAAACATTTTCCTTAACTGCTTGACACTCAATATCTTCAAAATTATTGTTTCATATATGCTGTCTGTTTTTATTTTATATTTATATACTGAAACTTTTCAACTGTTCTCTTGATGAGTATTCCATTTTTTTCTTTAAAAAAGAAATATAATGAACATGCTCTTCAGTATTATAGAGTTATATGATTTTACACAAACAATAACCACTCAGTGAGATATTTAAGCTTTACAAACCTGTTATGTGATCAGAATTATATTGGACACTGTCTTTAATTGAGAGTCCTTATTTAAAGATAAGATTTTCTAAATAATTAAAGCATAAAGGGAAAGATTGGAATTCATGGGAATACCCTTAGATACTATTTTATCCAGAGTTACAGGGACATGAGATATTCTGGACAAATAATGCTTTTAGAAAGTTAAAACTTACAGTAAAATACGATGTGATCTTAACCTAATTATACCACATTGAAATCCTGAACACAATATAATACACTTTCAGACTTTCATGCACAGTATAAAATTAAATAATTTAAGATCTTAGTGATTCATAAGTATCTTTATAAATATAAATGTTCATACTTTGTTGTAGATGTGGGACCCTGAAATGAATCAGTACTGGCAAATGCCCCTAGGGTTGGAGAAATCAAATTGCCATGCATTTTAGCTGACTAGTTGGTAGCATGAATCTTTTTTCCCTAGTTCTCGTATAGTGTGTATTTTATTTATAAATCTATATCACTTATCAGAGTCTGTCTCTTCAAAGTGATTTATATTCTTGTCACTTTATCTCCCTAGATTATTAGTTCCTGGAGGGCAGGGACACTGTGTTCTTCATGGTTTTCAATTCTTCTGTTTCTGGCTAAGTGTTAGATATGATTAATTAAATCAGATGCATGGAAATCTTGGGAAGATTGGGAATGCCACAGTCTTTGTGTTGAATTGAGATATAATTCAATATAGTACTTAGAAAAACAATGCTGAAGATGCTAATGGTTCTTTGTGAAAGTAAAATGTGTACATCTTAGTGTAAATAACAGCCCTGCTCCTGTGGGGAGTTTGGCCGTGAGCACTTGGATTCACAAGAACACGCAAAGAGAGTGAGTGATGAGTAGGATGGGAAAAGGAATCTCTCGGAGACTCTAAGGATGAAAACTTCCTTCAGGAATATTTGGTTTTCTGCTCTGTATGTGCTCTTGATATTGGTGTACACACTAGTAAACTCCATAGATACATAGAAACATTTCAGATTAATATGCAGATCATTGCTTTGGTACTGGACTTTTAGTACTTGAGCACTGTTTTGTTTTTGTTTTTGTTGTCTTTCTTTTTTTTTATTAGATATTTTTTATTTACATGTCAAATGATATCTCCTTTCCCGTTTCCCCTCCGAAAAAAAAGAAAAAAAGCTAAAAAATAAAAATAAAAAAACTCTGTTCCCTCCCCCCTCCTCCTGCTCACCAACCCATTTCCCATTTCCTGGCCCTGGCATTCCCATACACTGGGGCATAGAACCTTCACAGGACCAAGGGCCTCTCCTCCCATTGATGACCACTTGGCCATCCTCTGCTATACATATGCTGCTGGAGCCATGAGTTCCACCATGTGTACTCTTTGGTTGGTAGTTTAGTCCCAGGGAGCTCTGAGGGTACTAGTTAGTTCATATTGTTGTTCCTCCTAAGGGGCTGTAAAACCTTCAGCTCCGTGGGTCCTATCTCTAGCTCCTTTATTCGAGATCCTGTACTCAGTCCAATGGATGGCTGTGAGCCTCTACTTCTGTATTAGTCGGGTACAGTCAGAGCCTCTCAGGAGACAGCTATATCAGGCTCCTGACAGCCAGCACTTGCTGGCATCAATAATAGTGTCTGGGTTTGATGATTGAATATGGGAAGGATTCCTAGGTGGAGCCATCTCTGGATTGTCCTTCCTTCAGTCTCTGCTCCATAGTTTGTCTCTGCAACTATTCCATAGTTTGTCTCTGTATTTTGTTCCCATTTTTAAGAAGGAATGAAGTATCCACGCTTTAGTCTTCCTTCTGGAGTTTCTTGTGGTTTGTGGATTGTATCTTTATTCCAATCTTCTGGGCTAATCCACTTATCAGAGAGTACATACCATGTGTGTGTCTTTTGTGATTGGGTTACCTCACTCAGGATTATATTCTCCAGATCCATCCATTTCCCTAAGAATTTCATAAATTCATTGTTTTTAATAGCTGAATAGTACTCCATTGTGTAAATGTACCACATTTCTGTATCCATTCCTCTGTTGAAGGACATCTGGGTTCTTTCCAGACTCTGGCTATTATATGTAAGGCTACTATGAATATAGTGGAGAATCTGTCCTTGATATATGTTGGAGCATCTTCTGGGTATATGCCCAGGAGTGGTATACCTAGGTGCTCTGGTAGTACTATGTCCAATTTCCTGAGGAACCACCAAACTGGTTTCCAGAGTGGTTGTACCAGCTTTCAATCCCACCAGCAATGAAGGAGTGTCCCTCTTTCTCCACAACCTCTCCAGCATCTGCTGTCACCTGAGTTTTTTATCCTAGCCATTCTGACTGGTATGATATGGAATCTCAGGGTTGTTTTGATTTGCATTTCCCTGATGACTAAGGATGTTGAACATTTTTTTAGGTGCTTCTCAGCCATTTGGTATTCTTCAGTTGAGAATTATTTGTTTAGCTTGTACCCCATTTTTAATAGGGTTATTTGATTCTCTGGAGTCTAACTTCTTGAGTTCTTTGTATACAGTGGATATTAGCCTTCTATTGGATATAGATATAGTAAAGATCTTTTCCCATTCTGTAGGTTTTTTGTTTTGTCCTATTTACAGTGTCCTTTGCCTTATAGAAGCTTTGTAATTTTATGAGGTTCCATTTGTCGATTCTTGACCTTAGAATCTATGCAATTGGTATTCTGTTCAGGAAATTTTCTGCTGTGCCTATGTGCTCAAGGCTATTCCCCACTTTCTTTTCTATTAGTTTGAGTGTATCTGGTTTTATGTGGAGGTCCTTGATCCACTTGGACTTGAGCTTTGTACAAGGAGATAGGAATGGATTGATTTGCATTCTTCTACATGCTAACCACCAGTTGGCCAGCACCATTTGTTGAAAATGCTGTCTTTTTCCCACTGGATGGTCAGAAGATGGAAAGATCTCCCATGCTCATGGATTGGCAGGATTAATATAGTAAAAATCTTACTGAAAGCAATTTACAGATTCAATGCAGTCCCTATCAAAATTCCAATTCAACTCTTCATAGACTTGGAAAGAGCAATTTTCAAATTCATCTAGAGTAATAAAAAAACCTAGGATAATGAAAACTATTCTCAACAATAAAAGAACCTCGGGTGGAATCACCATCCCTGACCTTAAGCTGTACTACAGAGTAATAGTGATGATAGTGATAAAAACTGCATTGTATTGGTGCAGTGACAGGCAGGTGGATCAATGGAATAGAATTGAAGACCCAGAAATGAACCCACACACCTATGGTCATTTGATCTTTGACAAAGTCTTTTTTTTTTTTTTTGAGGAATTTTCTTTTCTAAAGAAAATATTTGAAAATTCACAGTAAAGATACATTTCCTATGTTATTTTTTTTCTATATTTCCTTTTTAAAAATTTTTCCCTCAGTAAAACTGAACTGGAAATAGAAATATCTTCAAAATCAGCATCCAAAGTACTAGAATAATTCATAATTGCTACAGTTATTAATGCTGTATCATTAATGGGAGCTCGCTAAGAGATGTAGCAGAGGAACAAGAAATTACAGGTTGTGTCTACTCCGCACCTATCCGATGATTTCTTCTAATTTTAGAAAGTTGATAGGGAAGCAAATGAGAGAGTGATAGAATTTCAGGGAACAACTCTGAATCTGCTCCAATTCATCAAAAATAAATCATTTGCATGACTGACACTCAATTATTACTATTGAAATTATTTCAACATTCCTTGTTACTCATGACATTACACAGGTTGAGAATTTTTTTGTGGTAAGGCCCTGAGAGCAGGAATTCTTTGTATTAATTTTAAAGTAAGAAGTTTCCTGATTGAGGTGGATACATTTTTATGGAAAACTCCCTTGAGTTTTAATGTCAGTGGTTTTATCCCATACTTATTTTATTTTATTTTTGGTTTTTAACGAGACAGGGTTTCTCTGTGTAGCCCTGGCTGTCCTGGAACTCACTCTGTAGACCAGACAGGCCTCAAACTCAGAAATCCACCTGCCTCTGCCTCCCAAGTGCTGGGATTATAGGCGTGCACCACCACCGCTCAGCTCCCATGCTTATTTTAAAATCATAATCTCAATAGAAAAAGATTTATATAACAACATGAAATATCCTTGGAGAATGCGCAATGGCCCTGCCTCACAGAACGGTGGTGGGAATCCCTGAAAGCGTGTGAAGAGTATTCACAAGGACTCTGACCTTCCTCTGATGGATGGAGTGAGTTGGGCTGGGAGACAAGACTCAGAGAGCCAGGGGCTAGCCAGTTCATCACAATGAGACCAAGCAGGTATGGTGATACCACAGTTGTTAAAGTGGAATTCTGTGGGAGACTTGTAGGGAATTGAGATTCATAGGAATTCACAAGGGAATTATCCACAGTGAAAGAACCTCTACTATTGCTGTAACTTAGTTGGTCATGGCCACAGAGTTCTCTTCAGGGAGAATGCCTGGATGGGAAGTGACCTCCTCAATCTGTCACAGATAAATAACCCAGAAAGCTGCATTACCAGGGTAGGTAGGTTTGGCTGGTGGTGGAAGAGTAGGGGGAAATGACACATCGAGGCTGTGATGGTTGTTCATGGTTGTAAACATGACTACATCTGGAATTAACTAAAATGCAAGTGGCTGGCTACACCTGTGAGGAATTGTTTTTAATTAAATATTTTGAAGTGAGAAGAACGACTTTTAATCCAGATTTTTTTTTTTTGAGGTGGGAAGATCCACCTTTAATGTGGACCACACCTTCTGCTGGTAGTCTACATAAAGGTCATGGAAGAAGGAAGAGTTTGCTCTTTACCTGCTTTCCATCACTCTGCTTGCAATTCCATTCCTCCACTTGCATTGGAACCCACTTCTTTGGAATTCTGATATATACCAAAGCTCAGAAAAGGCATCCAGCACTATGGACTAAACAAGTGCTGGACTTTTGGACTTTCTCTTGGTAGCCATTGTTGAAATAGCTGGACCATAGACTATAAACCATTCTAACAACTATATAACCATACAACTATGTATCTCTCTCTCTCTCTCTCTCTCTCTATCTATCTATCTATCTATCTCTCTACCTAATTATACATATACATTCACACACATATATTCGTTCTATTAGCTTGTTTTGGTATGTGTGTGAGTCAGGCAGAGTGTAGTTCGAGGAAGCAGTTAATAAATTTGATATTGTTCAAGAGGGAAATTTTATACCTTTTGTTCCCAGAACCAGGAGTCCTGAAAATTGCCTATGTTGCTCCTTCCACAGCATATGTAGAAACCCACATGACCAATCCAATAAATTTACCTCATAAATTAATACTTACTATACAAGAAGGGTACAAGAGTTGAGAAACTTCAAGTCACTGACAATAACTAACAGGGGTTGTAATTCTTCTGCAAGAATTTTGTTTTAAACCCTGAGGAAAATTGTCTCAGCTACATTTTTCCCAAGTGTAGGGAGTACCCCAGTAAGAAGAACATAACCCATGAGGAGTAAGGAGAGTTTTGTCTGGGTGTACCCTGCAATTCATCAAGAATGCATGTCAAATATGGTGAAATGGAGCTATCACTTTGATCTTAAGACTTGATCTTGAGCCAGATTTCTGGTTACCCAGAAAATCTGTACAGGTGTTGGGAGCTTGTTTGCATAGAATGCACTTTGGCCTGAGGAAGACCTGGCTGACCTAACAGTGATGCCTTTTGCTCTTAAAAATTTGTACTCAACTAAGATGAATCTAGCAATGGACGATGTCCAGAATATAAAAGACAAGAACATTCTTTTCAGTCTGATATACTTCATTAGCCTGAAGCCCTGCCACAGCCTTTTTAGTAAATAGTTCAAGGAGGCTATACCACATCCTCTAGGGCAATGAGTCAAGGAAGCCAAACCACACCCTACGCAGCTAACACCCATCAGTGCGACTGTGGTCATGTTTCCTCTTTTGACTCAACTTTCAAATCATAACCAATGAGAGAAAGACAAATGTGCTCTGCAAACCAAGCATACAAGACACTCTGTATCTGCCAGCCTCTTTCCCATTTTATTAGGGGCCACAGCTTCTACAGAGGGCTTCTCTGGTGCCTTCCTCTGCTTTCCCATGAAGCGTTAGCACTTCATTGTGTGCCTTTGTATCCCTGGAGCTGTGTTTGCACCCTGAACACATCTCCTGCCTGTTTCCACTGGGGTTGTTTCCACCTAGCACCTCTTTCTGGAGTGCGTGTTTGTTTCCATGAAATAACAGTGTTTAACACTAATCTGTTAACTAGCAGGGAGTAAAATGAATACTTCCAGAAAGGCACTCTTTTTAATCATGTAGCCTGAGTTATCCAAAAGCCCTAGTTTGGAAATCATTGACTCCAGGGTTACAGACTCTTAGGAAAAAAAAGAGAAAAGAATTCTATTGAGGTATAATTTATACAGTGTGTAATTTACTCTCTGAAGTGTTTAGTTCAGTTATGTTTGGTATCCTTATATATTATACTGCCAATTCTCCTCCGTTCTCCTCTGAGAAGTTGCTTACATTTACAAATCCTGGAGGTTTTTCCTTTAAACTCTAATAAGATTGAATCCATACTTAGCTATTGATTTCAGAAATTTCAGTTCATCATGGCAAGGAATATAGTTGAGTGAACTGTTTATGTCATTGTGGTCAGGAAACAGAGTGAAGGGTTACAGCAAGGTTCCAGGGCAAGATGTAACTTCCAGACACCCATAATGACTTACTTAAAACTAGGCTCTGGTACCTTTCACCACCTCCCAATGATGCCACCATATTATAAATTCATTAAAGGACTGCTTCATCATTATGTTAGAGCCCCTATGAATCAGTACCACAGATACGTTCAGGGGTGTGCCTTAGTAATTTCCTAGGTAATAATCTCATCCTGCAATGTATCTGTCATAATCACCTTGTCTATTCTAGGTCTTTGGGGTGCATTTCTATATGGTGTTGATTCCATTTATCTAATTACCTAGCATCCTCCATGCAGCTTTGGTACTGAGAAGGTGCAGGGCCTCGTGGTGCTGCTGCCAGTGTAGCATAATGAACTTGAGGAACAGGTGTGCCATCTGGAGTAAATGGTTGCAAAACAATGGTCGTCCTGAGTACTGTACTGGCTAGTTTTATGCCAACTTGACACAAGACAGAGTCACTTAGAAGAAGGAACCTCATTTGAGAAGATACCCTTGCCAGATTGGCCTGTGGGCAATCCTGTGATTCATCTTCTTGATTGCTAATTGATGTGGGAGCACACAGATTACTGTGGGCCAGTGGTCCTGGGTGTATAAGACAGCAGGCAGAACACTCCAGGAGCAAGAAGCCAGTAAGCAGCTTTACTTCATGACTTCTGTATAAGCTCCTTCCAGAGTTCCCTGCCCTGACTTCCTTCAGTGATAGTGCTTGAGCTGAGAACTATAAATGGAAATAAACCCTTTCCCTCCCAAGTTGCTTTGGTCATGGTGTTTTATCACAGCAGTAGAAAGCCTGAGAGCAGAAATCCCTGCAGTAATAGCATGAAGATGGCATGGTTATTATATCCACTTCATGATGAAGAAACTGAAACTCGAAGTGATTAAGTTAATTATACACCAGTGCTGGAGTTACTATTCAAACTTAGGCTATTAGACCCCAGAAACTTGCTTTTTGTTTTGTTGTGTTGCTTTGCTTTCCTGAAAGGAGAACAGACACTTAGAAGATAATTTTGACTTCTCTAGGTTCTAAGGCTCATCAATGTAAAATTTACCTGAAATCTTCTGAGCTCAATCATAAAGTGACAGCACTAGAAGTCAAAACCACTTAGCAAAATCAAAGACTAGAGTTTAGTAAAGGGTTAATAAAATATGCCAGAATCTTTACAAGGCTTGCTTGCTCGGGGTAGCTCTTGGCTGACCCAAGAGGACTTAGATGTTAGATTCCCATTCTTCTACCTGATAAGAGGGATTCCTGTGTACAGATAATATACACACTGTGTGGATGGCTTCAGCTCCTTCTGGGCCCCTGAAGACGTGGAGAGTACCCAGCAGGTGTGCCTTTGTAATCAGAATCTAGCAAATGCTGAGCTTCGAAGGAGCTCTCTGGTAGATCATATTTCACACGTAGTCTCACAATTCAAAATGGCAGAAATGCAGTACGTCCTGTGTTGGAGATGGGTAGGAGAGGACTCTGGGGTAGGGGTTGCACCTGTCTTGGACCTTGCTCAGGGCATATATTTCCTATCACAATTTCGTTTGTATCATTTGGTAAAATAGATTGCAACTAAAAGTATAATTATATGTAGTTCTGTGATATATCTAAGCAATGACTGGAGCTTGGGGGTGATCCTAGGACTTCCACCATCATTAATTATGTGGGATTTAAAAATATAAATTAGAATTACATTTGAATCTACAATCCGATTGTAGGGTCAGGTTATAGAACAGACAGGTTATGGTTGGTGGAGATTGTCACATTCACAGACCATAAAGAACATATAGAATTAAAATGTGAACCAACTAGGTATAGTGGCCCACATCTTTAATCCCAGCACTTAGGAGGCAGATTTAGAGGCAGTTTGATCATTATGAGTTCAAGTC